>PVKP010011165.1:0-62244 GCA_004027715.1 Plecturocebus donacophilus
AAAAAAAAAGGAAACAAGTTTACTAAGAATGTGAAGGAAGGCTGAGGCTGCGGTGGGAAGATCACGAGGTCAGGAGTTCGAGACCAGCCTGACCAACAAGGAGAAACCCTGTCTCTACTAAAAATACAAAATTAGCCAGGTGTGGTGGTGCATTCCTGTAACCCCAGCTTCTTGGGAGGCTGAGGCAGGAGAATTGCTTGAACCCAGGAGGCAGAGGTTGCGGTGAGCTGAGATCATGCCATTGCACTCCAGCCTGGGCAACAGAGTGAGACTCTGTCTCAAAAAAAGAAAAGAAAAGAAAGTGAAGGAATCAAAGAAAGGCTACTCCATTACTCCATAGGTAGAACAGCCTGTATCACATTTAAAAAATTCAGTCCACTGTTGACGGGCACTTTGGTTGATTGCATGCCCTTGCCACAGTGACTAGTGCTGTGATGAACATACGAGTATATGTGTCTATTTGATAGAACGAATTCTTTTCATTTGGATATATACCAAGTAGTGATATTGCTCTGTTGAATGGTGTTCTATTTTAAGTTCTTTGCAAAATCTCCAAACTGCTTTCCACAGTGGCTGAACTAGTTTGCATTTTCACCAACAGTGTATAAGCATTCCCTTTTCTCTGAAGCCTAACATCTGTTGTTTTTGACTTTTTAATAATTGCCATTCTGATTGATGGAAAAGGGCATGAACAAACACTTCTCAAAGGAACACACACCAGAGGCCAACAAACATGAAAAAATGCTCATCATCATAAATCCTCAAAGAAATGTAAATCAAAATAACAATGAGATACCATCTCACACTAGTCACTGTGAGATTTAACAGAACTTGGTTTTAGGGCTGGTTTATAGGGAGATATGTATCCTGAAAGATTTAGGGGCTTGCGAGGAATTTCTTTGTCATTTGTGAGGTCGGCCATCTGGGAAGGTGTATGGCTTTCTATCATTGTGGGAACCTGACTTATGTATAAGACTCTGGCATGGGATTGTGAAATTACAGCCATCTGTTTGGGAACGAAAAGGTAGGCAGTTTTGCCTGACTCAGTTGCCAAGCTCAACTCTTTTTCGGGCATAGCAAGTTTGGGGTCCCAAGATTTTATCTTCTTTCACACTTGGAACCTGAAAGTCAGACCCACATACTAAAGATGGGAAGGCAGAGTGATGTAAGGGGTCATATCAGTCTTGAACTATTGTATCTAGACGTCTCTTCCAGGTGAGAAACCTTTTCATGACATTTATTTGGATGTTCTCTTTTATTCAGAAAATCAAATTTTAATTGTCATTAGAACCACCCACATCTCATGATTGTTCTGCAGATTACAGGGCACTGTTTTTGTAATATTTCAATTTCAATTGTGTTCGTTGCCACTCTAACAATTAAATTTTTGAGAGGTCCGGGCACAGTGGCTCATGCCTATAATTCTAGCACTTTGGGAGGCTGAGGCAGGCAGATCACTTGAGTTCAGGAGTTCGAGACCAGCCTGGTCAACATAGTGAAACCCCCTCTCTACTAAAAACACAAAAATTAGCCAGGCATGGTGTCACGCACCTGTAGTCCCAGCTACTTAGAAGGCTGAGGCAGGAGAATCACTTGAACCCAGGAAACAGAGATCGCAGTGAGCCAAGATTGCACCACTGCATTCCAGCCTGGGTGACAGACTGAGACTCCATCTCAAAAATAAGTAAATAAATAAATAAACAAATACACGTCTGGAAGAAAGATTCTAGTTGACTTAGTAACATGCCCAATGAAGAGGTTTGACTAAAGGCAGGTGTAAATGACAGCTCCACAATGATTACATGAAAAACACTGTAGCAGTCCTCAAAAGGAAGGCACCTACAAAGAAAACTATGAAAATGAGAGAAATGCAATGTCCGTTAATCCAACTCCTTGGCTGCTTAGCACCTACACACACTCATATTCTTCTCTCCATAGATATGTCTTAGTCTGTTTTGTGCCACTTCAACAAAATACTTGAGATTGGATAATTCATAAAAACAGAAATTTATTTTCTCATAGTTCTGGGTGTTGGGAAGTCCAAGATCAAGGCTCTAGCAGGTTTGAGTGTCCTACGAGGGCCTTTTTGTAGTGTCCTCATATGAAAGAGCAAACCAGCAGAATGCTTTGTAAAGCTGCTTTTTATTAAGGCTTCAGTTCCATTAATGAGGGAGGCATCTTGATGGCCTAATTGCCTCTTCAAAGCCCCACCTCTTAATACCATCACATTGCCAACACTTGAATTTTGGAGGGGACACATTCAAATCATAGCATTCTCTTGTGGCTCCCAAAATTCATATCCTTCTCACATACAAAATGCATATCTTCTACCTCAGTAGCCTCAAAAGTCTTAACTTATTCCAACATTAGCTCAGAAGTCTAAAATCCAGAGTCTCTTTTAAGTTAGATATGGGTGAGAGTCAGGATATGATTCATCCTGAGGCAAATTCCCTCCAGCTATGAACCTATGAAATCAAACAAGCTAAGGCCTTCCAAAGTACAATGGTGTATTTAGGCATGGGATGAACATTCTCATTTCAAAAGAGAGAAATAGGGAAGCAGAAAGGAGTAACAGGTTCTAAAATGTAACTAGGTCGCGGGACTGGACAGGGCTCAGTTCCCCCATATTTGATGTGCCTGAGGTTCTTGGGATCCCTGGCCCCAGGAATTGGGAAGAGGCCCTGGCAGTGTGGTGAGCTTACTGGTCAAGTAAATATCAGACCCAAAGAGTTTTACGGAGAGCGATTTATTAGGCAGGGAGAGAAAGAGAGAGAAATAGAGAGAACTCCTACACTGTTGTGGAAGGGGATCTCAGAGAGGGAAATCCACACAGGTAGACAGGGAGAGACAGCTCCCACGTTGCCATGGGAGAGTATCGGAGGAGTCCGCACAGGTAAGGGGCAGTGGGGTTTTAACTGTGAAGTTATTCCTGCTCCATTCATGTTTTTGTCCAATGAAGAGGAGTTCTTTCAGACTTCCCCTGGAGTGATTGATCTTTGACTTTGATCCCAGATTGGTTGCTTAGGCCCACGACAGAGCCCCTCTTTCCAGGGGTTTTGATGGGCTTTCTAAACAAAGGAAGCTCACCTGGAATTTTACCTAGGCTGCTCATGGGAAAGTTAGACAAAGAACTCTGGGTTCCCAGATGGCAAGGTGGATGAAAGCATGGCGCTGGGAAGTTCTTGCCTTTGAAACCATGCCCCTTGTGGACCCTGGAAGAGAAGTTAACATAATCCCTCCCAAGCAACTCCAAAATTCAACAAGGCAAACAACACTAAATCTTGAGGCCTAAGAGCAACCTTCCCTGACTTCATGTCCTGCCTTCTGAACACAATGGGGCAGAGGTTAAGGTCCCCAAGGCCCCAAGGTATCCCAGCCTTACAGCTTTGCTGGGCACAGCACATGGAGCAGCTGTCACAGGTTAGTGTTTGGTACCTGTGGCTCTCACAGGCTGGTATTGCATGTTGGCATTTCTATAGGTCTGGGGTCTCTGGGACAGAGACCCTGCCCCCATAGCTTCATAGGTTCATAGCTGGAGGGAATTTGTCTCAGGATGAATCATACCCTGATTCTCACCCATATGTGATTTAAAAGAGACTCTAGTGGGGATTCTCTGCAGTGGCCCTGCCTCTGGAGCAAGTCTTTGCCTGGTCCCCAAAGCTGTCTGCGATAGCCTTTGAATTCTAGGTGGAGGCCACTAATGCCTTCACAGCTCCTGCACTCTACAAGCCTGCAGAACTAGCACCACCTGGATGCAGCCAAGGTGTATGGCGATGCCTTCTGAGATGGGTGGCTTGAGCCACACTTGGGCCTACCTAAGCCATACCTGGAAAAGTTGAGGAGTGCTGCACCAGAATGCAGAGTGCAGAGACCCAAGGCAGCACTGGACAGTGAGCCCCAAGAGTCCATGGACCCGTGAGCCCTGCAAAACTATTCTTTCCTCAAGGCCCTGGCACGCTGTGCTTGAGATGGGCATGGCAGCCTCAAAGATCTCTGAAATGCCTTTGGGGTCACTCTCTCATTGTCTTGATGAATACATAGCTCCTGGCTCCTTATATCTATACTAATCTCCCTATTGGCAGTCACTTGGCCATTCTCTTGGGTTTTTCCCCTACACATTTTTTTAATCTTTATGTGCCCAGGCTGTGAATTTTCTAAATTTTCACATTCTGCTTCTCTTTTGATTATAAATTTTATCTTTAAATCATTTATCTTCTACTGCACTTTAATATAAGCAGTTAAGAGAAGCACTACAACTCTTTCAATATATTGCTGCTTAGTGTTCTCTGAGCCAGGTGGCTGCCTCCTCTTTCTCCACGTACCCTTTTCCCACCTTCCATGAATGGCCAGGTATCCCCACTGGCTCCTGGGCCAGGAGGCATCCAAAGTTCTGTGAGGCTGCCACAGGAGCCTGTCTTAGTTGGTTTGTGCTGCTATGACATAAAATTTACTTTCTCTCAGTTCTGGAGGCTGGGAGGTTCAGGATCAAGGTGCTGGCATGTTCTATTTTCCAGTGAAGGCCCAATCTCTGCTTCCAATTGGGGTGGAGCTTTGATGCTGGATCCTTGGAAGGGAAAACACTGCATCCTCCCATAGTAGAAAAGCTGGAAGGACAAGACAACCAAATGCTTTGTGAGGCCTCTTTATAAGGGCCTTAATCCCATTCATGAAAGGAGGACCCTATGGTCAAATCATCTCTTACAGACCCCATCTCTTAGCACTATTACATCGGTAACACCTGAATTTGGAGGTGACATATTCAAACCATAGCAACAAACAATTCAAAAAAAATCTCGTTAATAAAAAGTAAATACCTTATGCAGACTTGCCCTATGCCACACTGAGAGGTTACCCAATAGCACCTCCCACTATCATGACAATGCCAGGAAGACTCGTGAAATGGCAATTTCTGGATTATGTCTATTTTTACCTCTAGTTTCTTCTTAATTATGTCTTGTTTCTTCAGTCTACAGCCTCAGTGGTAAATTTAGCCACATTAACACAATCTACAAGCAACAGAAAAGGAAAAAGGAAAAGATGAAAAAAACTGCTTTTTACATTTCATGACCCATTAAGAAATCAAGGTAGTTGCAGTAATTCAGATGGCCATAGAAGGGGGTCCTGCATAGAAGGTGGTAATTTTATGCAATGCATTCGGATAATGCATTTCAAACTTCCTCTGGAATGACTGATCTTTGACTTTGCAAAGATTCAGATCTTTGATCTGAATGCAATGCATTCAGATAATGCATTAATAACAACAACACTACCTAATAACACTAACTAATAACTAACTAATAACAACACTAACTAATAAAAACAATTACAGAGCAGAGAAACAGAAAGAACCTAGGTATTTAATGATATTATTAAGCAGAAGATCATATTGTTCCTGAAGTCTGTCCTACATTTGGACTACCAGTTAAATGAGATAATAAACTACTTTATTGTTTAATCCAATTTGAGGAATAAAAAACAGTTACAAACATGGAAAATGTTAACACAGCTATATCAATAATCATTTTAAATATGAATGATCCAGTACATAAATAAACCAATTAAAATACAGATTTTACGAGTGGATTAAAGAACAAGACCCAACAAAATGTTACGTATAAGAAACCTACTTTATATATGAAGACTCAGATTAAAAGCTAAGGGATGGAAACAGATTTACTGTGCTAACACTAATCAAAAGAAATCTGGAGCAGATAAATTAATTTCAGAGAAAGCAGACTTCAGAACAAGAAAAGTTATCAGTGATAAAGAGGGGTACCACATAATGATAAAGTAATCAATGTTTTCAAAAGACATAACAATCTTAACATCTAGGTACATAAGAACAGAATGTCAAGTGCCTGAAGATGGATAGAACTGCAAGAGAAAGAGACAAAATCACTATTATAGTTGGAGACTTTAACACCCTTCTTTTAACAGCTGATAAGCAGAAAGAACATCAGTTATGTCATAAGTGACCTGAAAGGTACTATTGACCAACTTGATCTAGTTGATGTTTATAGAATATTCCATCTAATAACAGCAGATCACATATTCTTTGCCAATTCACTTGGAATGTTCACCGTGATAGACATTATGGGCCATCGAACACACCTTAACAAAGATAAAAGAATAGGAATCATAAAAATTATGTTGTCAGACTACGATGGAATTAAACTGAAAATCAGTACCTGAAAGATAACTGGTAAATCCCCAAATATTTGAAGATTAAGCAATATACTATATAATACATATATCAAAGAAGAAATATCAAGAAGATATTTTAAATGGACATACAACTTATCAAAATTTGTGTGATGCAACGTAAGCAGGGCTTAGAGGGAAATGTGCTCATTGGAAGCCAGTTACTAAGTTTGACCCACACCTGAGGAGAGGGGAGTTAAGTTTGCCTTTTGAAGGGAGCAAGCACCTAAGATTTTGTGGCTATGTTTTAAAACCACCAGACCAACCAAAACCATAACCTCTCTTTCACTGATTGTTCTCTGGTGGCCTAAGTAGCAAAAATGGTCGGGTGGCAATCTCAACTTCCAGTTCAATTGAATCATTAATGTATTCTCTTGAACTGACTCAGGACTGGGAAATAGGTTTAAAAAACAACAACAATCAAACTTACCTTTCAAGGTTGTTGGCTCAGTCCTGGCATTTGTGGTGGGGTGGGATGGGAGGGTCAAATATTAGATAAGAACCTACAGTTTGATGAAATGTCACATTTTGGAGTCCTGTGATTAATTTATCCCAGCCAGATTGCATGAAAGTCAGATTATTTTTTTGGAATCTGATTACCATGGCCATGTTCCGATCTGCTAGGATAACCAAGATCAGTTTATCTTCGATGGTTAATAGCTTCCAAATGGGCACAGGCACTCTGAACTCCTCCCATCCCTTTGAGGTCTGGGAGCCCATTTCAGTGGCAGCTCCTGCACCCAGCATTTCAAGTCCAGCGGGGGCTTTTTGTAAAGAGTTGTCCGCTCCTTCTGGGGTAGATACAGAATTAGTTCATAGACACAGAATTAGTTCACTATACTTCCATGCTCCTTTCCTCTGATGTGCTTTTCTGCTGTGCAGAGGTTAGAAAGCTAAAAAACCATGCTTCCAGACTTCTTTCTGGCTCCTGGAAGCACATTGGTTTCTGCCAATTAGATCTACTCTTGAATGATTTGAAAGGCAGAAGTGAGACAGAGGCTATTTTCCTGCTGGGTTGGCTGTTATGCTGGGTTACAAGGATGAGTATCATAGGCAAAGACAGCAGCTGAACTCGGCATGTCTGATTGCAGCTTTCAAGGGTGTCAAGTGGCTGCTGAGACAGAGGTGTCTGCACTGACTTTTTTATTGGAGGTTAGAACTCCTGAATGCAATGGTTCCAATGTTGCCCTCCCCACCCCAGTTCCAGCTTCTCTAGCCCTTCTGATGACTCTGCAGGCATCTAATTCTATGCAGGTTCCTTGCTGCTTGCAATGCCTAGAGGGCTTTCAATTCCCCACACTAAAACCATACTGATACCCCTTACCAACCTATATTTTATAACTAAGATAAAAGTTTCTATCAAAGATGTGGTGAGGAGGTGTCTAGACTGGATGAGCATAATCTTTCATTCCCTTTTCCCAAAATTTTAGCATTCCTTCCTTTATACTTGTTAAGGGATTTCCGATTTGGGAGATTTCTGACTTTGTGGGACAAAGTTCGGTGTATATTTGCATTGAATAGTCTTTCCCCAACTTGTTAGCACCCTGAATACCTAATCTCTGGGAAGTGTCCATATCTGTACATTTGGCCTGATCCAAAATATGGACCATGTTCCTTGACCTAATAGACTTAAAATGTATTCCTAGAAATATTTTCTTAAGGTTTAAAGATGTAAATTAGCAAGTTCTCAACACATCTAGATTTCTAACTCTTCTGTAGCAATATTTAACATCACCCCACCAAACCCTATGAGGGCATGCTAATTTTGCATTCTGGTTGCCATAATGACAGTGTGGCTTGGCTTTTCGAAGATAAAATATTAGTTCTTGTGTGCAAAGGTGGCATAGTTTCCTTAACCAAGAAGGTGGAGGATAAATAAACTTCAGGATAGTCTGAGTAGTTTTGGGACGAGGTCAGAAAATCTGCATTTCTAACAGATTCCGAGGTGATGCTGTGCCGTTGTTCTGGGGATCACACTTTAAGAATCACTGCCTGAAGTCTTCCTGATTCTCTTGGATGTTGCCATTCCCACTTCTGTCAGGATCCATTGTCTTCCGATCAGTTCTCCAACTTTTTCATCAGGAAGACTTAGAAAGGCCAGGCGCAGTGGCTCATGCCTGTAATCCCAGCACTTTTGGAAAGCTGAGGTGGGAAGATCACCTAGGTCAGGAGTTTGAGACCAGCCTAGCTAACATGGCAAAACCCTGCTTCTACAAAACAAAAAAAATTAGCTTGGAGTGGTGACCTGCTACTCAGGAGGCTGAGGCATGAGAACTGCTTGAACCCAGGAGGAGGAGGTTGCAGTGAAGCCAAGATTTCACCATTGTACTCCAGCCTGGGTGATAGAAAAAAAATTTATATATATATATATTATATGTAATATATATAATATATTATATAAATATAATATATTATATATATTACATATAATATATATGTTGTTTTACATATAATATATATAAAACATATATTATATATGTTATATATAATATGTTATATATAATATATAAATGTTGTTTTACATATATAATACAGAAATGTTATATATATAACATTTCAAATATGAAAGTTACCTTATGCTCCCTTATCCCCTTACACAGAGGTAACTGCTATTCACTACAGATCTGTCTTGCTTATTCTTGAACTTTATATAAATGGAATTATACAATACCTAGTCTTTGTGTTTGCCTTTTAATCATATAAATGATTTTTTCTTTTTTTAATCCACTCTGTTGATGGATACATGAGGTGTTTTCAGTTCGTGGCTATTAAAGCTGCTATGAACATTACCATACAAGGCTTTTGTGGACATATGATTTTATTTCTCTAAGATTACTACCTAGGAGTGGAGTAACTAGGTCATAGAGTAGATATATGTTTAACTTTTTAATATATTGCCAGCTTTTCAAAGTGGTGGCACCATTTTATACTCTCACCAGCAATGTATGAGAGTTCCTTTTGCTTCACGTGCTTATGACACCTGATATTGTCAATTTTGTTTTCATTATAGGCCATTTTGGTGGGTATGTAATGGTATTTCATTATGAGTTAGTTTGCATTTCCCGATGACAAGTCAATCATGTTGAATGTTGCCCATTCAACCCATTTCTTTATGATTACTTATCTTTGAATGAGTGCATTTTTCTTAAAACTTTTTTTGCAGGAAGTTTGCATTGTTAAAAGATAAACGTAGGCAAGTTAGGCCAGGTACGGTGGCTGAAGCCTGTAATCCCAGCACTTTGGGAGACTGAGGCGGGTGGATCATGAGGTCAGGAGATTGAGACCATTCTAGCCAACATGGTGAAACCCTGTCTCTACTATACAAAAAGCCGGGCTTGGTGGGGTGTGCCTGTAATCCCAGCTACTCAGGGGGCTGAGGCAGGGGAATCACTTGAACCTGAAAGGTGGAGGTTGCAGTTAGCCGAGATCGCACCACTGCACTCCAGCCTGGAGACAAAGCAAGACTCCGTCTCAAAAAAAAAAAAAAAAAAAAAAAGATAAACGTAGGCAAATTAAATTTTTAAAGGGTTTATTTGAGTAGACAGTGATTCATGAATTGGGCAGTTCCAGAGGTAAGCAGTTTGGGGGTGCTCCAAAAAAGGGTAGATGGAGGAGGATTTTATAAGGAGAAAGTAGAAGGCAAAGAAAATATTCCATTGGTTTAAAGGAAACAGTAGCCTTATTTGAATCATTCCAGTGAGCATTCCCTAATTGGTGGTTTCTGATTGGTTAAACTTGTTTCATTTTACTCTTTCCACTGAGTCGGGTTCAGTTTGTATAGGTAATGCTGGAGCCTCCTCCTTCTAATGGTCTCCCAATTAATAATTTTCTTTCTTTCTTTTTTTCTTTTTTTTTTCTTTGACGCAGAATCTTGCTCTGTCACCCAGACTGGAGTGCACTGGCATGATCTCAGCTCACGACAACCTCCACCTCCTGCCTCCCAGGTTCAAGCAATTCTCCTACCTCAGCCTTTCGAGTAGCCAGGATTACAGGTGTGTGCCACAATGCCCGGCTAATTTTTGTATTTTTTTGTAGAGACAGGATCTCACCATGTTGGCCAAGCTGGTCTTGAATTCCTGATTTCAAATGATCCACTCACCTTGGCTTCCTAAAGTGCTGGGATTAAACTGCTGGGATTACACATATGAGCCACCAAGCCTGGCCCCAATTAATAATTATAACAATATAGTGGAAGAGATTGTTATAGCTAGGGTCCCACACTAGCTATAACATTTCTTATGGCCCATATTTTTTAATGAATTCTTTTGTTTTTATTTCTCCTGTACAAAAGGAGATAAGTAGCTGTAAGTCTGTTCCTCATATAAAGTTTATTTTCCCTTCTGCCGAAGGGATAAACTGCTTCCTGTAAATAATAAGTTTATTGCCTTACAGGTTGTATTAATCT
This sequence comes from Plecturocebus donacophilus, assembly GCA_004027715.1. Lineage (NCBI taxonomy): Eukaryota > Metazoa > Chordata > Mammalia > Primates > Pitheciidae > Plecturocebus > Plecturocebus donacophilus. The sequence continues at coordinate 10,607 of PVKP010011165.1, forward strand.
GTTCTTACACTGCCATAAAGAACTTCCATGAGACTGAGTAATTTATAAAGGAAAGAGGTTTAATTGACTCAGAGTTCCATATGGCTGGGGAGGCCTCAGGAAACTTACAATCATGGTGGAAGGCAAAGGGGAAGCAAGCACCTTTTTCACAAGGCAGCAGGAGAGAGAAGGAGTGCAAAAAGGAAAAGAGCCCCACATTCATCAAACAACCAGACCTCTTGAGAATTCACTATCATGAGAACAGCATGGGGGAAACTGGCCCCATGATCCAATCATCTCTCACCAGGTCCCTCCCTTGACTTGTGGAGAGTATGAGATTTGGGTAGGGACACATCCAAACTTTATCACAGGCCCATATCGTTTGCCTCTTGGAACCAAAATGTGTCTTGAGTAGCTTCTGTCACCACCCAGCACATCCCATTGTTCTTGTTGCAAACATGGTATTTGGGTTTTGCACCACAGGATATGCTTTTAATCTTGGAGGAGTATCTTGCTACCGTTTTTGAGGTGTGTACTAACAGGCATTCTCTTATGATTCCTCTACAGTTTGTCATCCCTCCCACTTACTTTGGGATTTGAGTTTCAACAGTTTCCTATATTTTGTAATTTACTTTCCCGTTTTTCATTTTATTGTTGTTTTGGGTAATTTCCAAGAAAGAAAGTGAGAAATGCTGACTTTGAGACAGAATAGGAATGAGACTCGGCCCACATCCCCTCTAACACATTTTTTTCCCGTATCTATTAATTATCAGACTTTGCACCACCACCTCCTCTGGCATTATATCCTCTGACTGAGAGATTTTGAAGAAACTAAGATAAGCAGCATTCCACCATAAATCTTACTCAAGGGACTTAACCCTATCAGCAGCATGCACACAAGACCATAAAAATGACCCATCTTGACCTCTTGCCTCATTATAATACTCAAATCCCTACCCAAGGAGGAGCTTATTCACCATTTTTTTGGATCATGCAATGTATGTACTAACATGATTTCTCACTGCACCTACATACCCTGCATGCTCAACCCTGCACATGCAATGACGTTCACATATCTCATGCTTATTCATGTCACCTTTCTTAAAGCACCAAAAAGACCTGCCATCAGGGAGCCCCCCAGAGAATTTCTTCTTCCTGTACTGTAACTCTTGTGCTGGAGTGTAAGCCCCGATAAAGCCTTGTCAAGGAAACTTTCTCAGTCTCATGCTGGTTTCTATTAAATGACAGTCTATTAACCTGTGGTCAGTGACAACTTGACACCGCCATCCTCGATACAGAAATTTGGATATATACCATTTACCAAGTTAAAGCAGTTTCCTTCCATCTTTTGCTGAGATTTCTTTCTTTTAAGCATGAATGAGTGCTATATTTGATCTAAGGCTATATTGAATCTGTTGGAATGATTATTTTTTTCAGCTACTTGTTAATTTGATATGTTTCATTAAAAGGCGTTTTGATACCGATCTATCCTTGTATTCCTGGATAACGTCTTCTTTTTTATCTTTATCTCTTTTTTCACTGCTGAGTTCGATTTGGAAATGTTCTATTTAAGATTACTTTATTCACATAATTTGGTCAAAACATTTTTTTCCTGTTGTAGCATCAAACTTCATAACATGAGTTGGAGAGATTTTCTTCTTTGAAAAATTATCTGAAATACATTATATAAGATAGAGCTTACAAATCCATCTGGATCAAGTGGCTTTTAAAGAATATGTATAATTACTCATTTATTTTTTTAATAGTTATTGGCTTATCGAGACATGTAAGATTCTGAGTTTTCCTCTAAGTACTGCTTTAGATGCATTCTACAAATTATGATAATGCAGCATCTTCATTATCATCTAGTTTTGCATAATTTGGGATTTTTGTGATGATTATGTCTTTATTATGAGTAATTTAGAAATACATTATTTATTTGTGACATAGTCTCACTCTGTTACCTAGGCTAGAGTGCAGTGGCGTGATCTCAGCTCACTACAACTTCTGCCTCCCAGGTTCAAGCGATTCTCCTGCCTCAGTCTCCTGAGTAGCTGGAATTAAAGGCATGCGCCACCATCCCTAGCTAATTTTTCGTATTTTTAGTAGAGACGGGGTTTCGCCATGTTGGCCAGGCTGGTCTCAAACTCCCGACCTCAGGTGATCCACCTAACTCAGCCTCCCAAAGTACTGGGATTACAGACTTGAGCTGCCACACCTGGCCAGAAATATGTTTTTATTTTCCACACCGTTTTCTGGGAAGAATTTGATTATTGCTTACTTCAAATTTATGCATTATGGTTAAAGAACATAGAACATATAATAATCATTCTTAGAATTTCGTAAAAATCCTCTGTGAACTAGTATTTGGTAGATTTTGTAAGTGTTCCAGGAGTACTGGGGAAAAAAAATGTTTCCTATTTGCTAGGAAGATGATTATCACCTCTCTTTACTTATCTACACATATAACTGTTAGATAAAGTATTAGAGAAAGTTTATTAAATTTTGGTTCAAATTTTCTAGACTTCTCTAAGGATTTTCTAATTCTTACTAAAATTTTTGAGTGAACTTGGTCTAAAAGTTTTTAATAGTGATATGTTAAAAAACAATGCCAATTGTTACGCCTCTCACTTTGTGTTTTAGCAATTATCCCAACTATTAGTTTCTTTTAAGTAATTTTTCTAAATTTTAGGAACTTTAAAATTTCCAAGATTATTTATTATTACAGTGGGTAGAATAGTATCTTCCCCTTCTCTCATTCATGTCCACCCATAACATCAATGTGTGACTTTATTTGGAAAGAGGGCCTTTGTAGATGTGATTAGTTAAGGACTGGGAGGAGATCATACTGCATTAGGTAGGTCCTGAATCTGAGGACTGGTATTCTTATCAGAAAAGGAGAGGACATACAGACAGACCCATTAGGAAGAACATTATGCAAAGATGGAAGCAGAGATTAGAGTGATGCAGCTACAAGCTAAAGAATGCCAAGGATTGTCAGAAACCACCTGAAACTAGGAAGAGACAATGAAGAATTTTTAATTTTCCCAGATCCTATCAGTATCTTGATTTTGGACTTCTAGTTTCCAGAACTGTGAGATAATAAATCCATTTAAACTCTATTCGTGGTAATTTACTATGGCAGCCCTAGGATGTTAAATTATTTTTTACACCTACCTGTTCTTATTGTATTTATACAGGCTTTGTTCCACACTTCTTTCTTGTATTTGCAGATGTTATTTCTTTATCTATGTCTGTCAGCATCCTTAGTCTATAAAATTAATTTCATCTTAGTGAGTTCAGGTTCAATTGGTTTTCTGCCTGTCTTTCTTAGCATTAGAGCTCTTGATATGTTTTGAAATGTTATTTTGCAGTATCATTTTGGGTCAAAAGGTATGTTTTTATTTGTTTATTTGCATTTTTGTTTTCCCACTTTTCTTTCTCTCTATGCTCACTCTCTCCTATCTTATAATGGTGCTTCCAGGCTGATACTGCAGAGCCAGTCAAGAGCAGGTTCCCTCTTCCTAGGTTTCTACAATTTCATGTAAACAAGCAGCCATAATAGGGCTGCGCTGGTGATCGTGTCAAGCAGAAAGGAGAAGATGATTGCTTTTGATCCCTTTCTAGATCTAAGTCATAGGTGAGCTTTCCCGTGGCATCTGCTTGCACATGAATGGGTTTTTTTGTTGTTGTTGTTATTGTTGTTTGTTTGTTTGTTTCTGTTTCTAGTCTATGGAAATATTTATCTTGCCTCAGACCCTAGCTAGGTCCTTTTGTTTGTTTTCTCATTTCAGTTTACATATGGCTATGAATTTGTAATAGAGGTCCAACAAGTGAAACTTTTGTGCCCTCTTTCCAGTTGACCCTTTCAGAAGCTAAATAGCTATCAGAAATATTTTAGGCTATACTTTTATAATTAACTAAATGAAGATAACCTGATAAAATAAAGCATTATTTATTCCATTAGGAAAAGTAGCATAATCCCTGGAGAAATCTGATTTATCAGGATTCTTGATTTCTTTTTTCCATAACAGAATATAAAGTTATAATTATATTTTCCTCTTAAATTGGTGATTCCATTTCTTCATATTTTAAATATAACAAGCCAGACTGAAAACAGATACTACAACTAGATACTATTTAATTATATTTTCATGGTTTGGAAGAATGAATATCGTGAAAATGGCCATACTGCCCAAGGTAATTTATAGATTTCTTTCCAATTCTGTGAAGAAAGTCAATGGTAGCTTGATGGGGATAGCACTGGATCTATAAATTACCTTGGACAGTGTGGCCATTTTCATGCTATTGATTCTATCTAACCATGAGCATAGAATGTTTTTCCATCTGTTTGTATCCTCTCTTACTTCCTCGAGCAGTGGTTTGTAGTTCTCCTTGAAGAGGTCCTTCACATCCCTTGTTAGTTGTATTCCTAGGTATTTTATTCCCTTTGTAGCAATTGTGAATGGGAGTTCACTCATGATTTTTGTTACTGGTGTATAGAAATGCTTGTGATTTCTGCACATTAATTTTGTATCCTGAGACTTTGCTGAAGTTGCTTATCAGCTTAAGGAGATTTTGGGCTGAGATTATGGAGTCTTCTAAATATACAATCATGTCATCTGCAAATAGAGACAATTTGACTTCCTCTTTTCCTAATTGAATACACTTTATTTCCTTTTCTTCCTGATTGCCCTGGCCAGAAATTCCAATACTATGTTGAATAGGAGTGGTAAGAGAGTGCATCCTTGTCTAGTGCCGGTTTTAAAGGGAATGCTTCCAGTTTTTGCCCATTCAGTATGATATTGGCTGTTGGTTTGTTGTAAATAGCTTTTATTATTTTGAGATATATTCCATTGATACGTAGTTTATTGAGAATTTTTACTATAAAGGAATGTTGAATTTTGTTGAAGACATTCCTATTTTTAAAACTGTCAGTTTAGGTTTCTCCTAATCCAAAAGCAGAATTGGCCTTCAGTGACCTCTGGTGGTTATAGGTATGCATTTTACGTTTTCCATGTTCATTTTTTGTTTTTTCTTTTGTGCTGTAGCTGTAGAAATAGCTTGAACAAGAGGTCAGAAATTGCTCTGGCTGATACTAGATGGATAACCCTTAAAAGTGAGCTCCAGTATTCTCTGGATTATATTGCATCTCAGCTTCTCAAGGACTGGTCCTTATCGTCTTCATCCTGCAACACTAAGGTTCCCTATTAGACTATTGCCATTGTGAAGTGCACTATGTAATCTCTTACCATTAAAAAATTAAAAAAAAAAAAAAACCCTTTCCTTGGCCCTTCGTTGAGTAGAACTCCATTTCCTTACTGCCTTTCAGGCAATAACAACAAACAACAACAACAATAAAACTTTATTACTCTATTATGAAAAATTTCCAACGCACAGTTCTCACTATTTTGCTATTTTCTACCACAATTTTAAACATTTTATGTTAAAAAAATACATAAAATTTACTATGTTAGCCAATTTTGAGTGTACATTTGTTAAAAATACTTCTTTAGTTAAAAAAAAATACTTCTTTAGTTGTATTTGCCGTGTGCCCTTTCTCAACGCTCATTTAGTCTTCTATCAACTCTTATTTGATTTTCCTTCTCAGTCCTCCCCTAAAACTGCTCTATCGAGGTCACTGACCCAAAAGTTATTGCTTAATTCTCACCTTACTCAGTGATATGGTTTGGATCTGTGTCACCACCACTCATGTCGAATTGTAATCCCCGATGTTGGAGGTGGGTCCTGGTGGGAGGTGATTGGATCGTGGGGGTGAGTTTCTCCCATAGGTGATGGTTTAGCACTATCCTCCTAACGCTGTACTCATGATAGAGTTCTCACAAGATCTGGTTGTTTAAAAGTGTATATCACTCCCCCCACTTCCTCCTGCTCCCATCCCCATCTATCCCATTTATTACCACCATAATATATGTCAAATCGATTTGCGTCTCTCCAGTTCCAACTCTGCTGTTACCACCACACAATGTGAGACATCATCATCTTTCACCTGGACTGCTGCAATAGCCCCCTAACTCCTAACTGGGCACACTGCTTATCCTTCTACAATCCATTTTTCATACAGCAGCCAGGATGATATCTTTAAAACTAAATCTAATATACCCACAAAAACTAAAAAAAAAAAAAAAAAAAAAAAAACCCAGCCGCTTGATCTTAATGTGTTATCATTTTAATGCATTGCTGGGCTTGATTTGATAATATTTGTTAAGGATTTTTGAAAATATGTTCATGAGTTATAGTGATCTGTAGTTATTGTGATGTCCTTGACTGGTTTTAGTATTGATGTAATGTTGAACTCATAAAATTAGTTGGCAAACAGTTTGTCTTCTACTTCTGGAAAAGTTTTTGTAGGATTTGTATTCATTCTTCCTAAATGGAAATGTTAGAATTTTCTGTTGCAATAAACTAAGTCTGTAGTTTTCTTTGTTAGGAAAAAAAGAAAAAAACAATTGAAATCTGTCAGCCCTTTGCTTAAAACTCTCTGATGGCTTCCCATTTTCAATAGAATAAGATTAAAATCCCCCTTTAACAGCTTGAAAGGCACTACATGATCTGGTTGCTGCCTACCTCCTGACATCATGTTACACAACTTTCCCCCAAATAACATTGTAATACACTATTCCTAAAACTCGCTTAAGCTTGTTTCTATTTGAAAGACTTTGCATTTGTTATGTAAGTCCCCAAACTTTTTGGTACCAGGAACCAGTTTAGTGAAAGACAGTTTTTCCAAGAGGAGGGCATGGTTTGGGGATGAAACCATTCCACCTCAGATCATCAGGCATTAATTAGATTATCATAAGAAGTGTACAGCCTAGATCCCTCACATGCACAGTTCTCCATAGTGGTTGTACTAATTTACATCCCCACTAACAGTATATGAGGGTTCCCTTTTTTCACATCCTTGCCAGCATTTATATCATTCAGACTTCGGGGTAAAAGCCATTTTAACTGGGATGAAACAAAATATTATTGTAGTTTTGATTTGCATTTCTCTGATATTCAGTGCTGTCAAGCACATTTTCATATGCCTGCTTGCCATTCACACGTCTTCTTTTGAAAAATGTCTATTCAAATCTTTTGCCCTTTTATAAATTGGATTACCAGATTTTTCCTTATTGAGTAGTTTGAGCTCCTTATATATTCTGGTTTTAATATCTTGCCAGATGACTAGTTTGTAAGTATTTTCTCCCATTCTGTGGTTGTATCTTCAGTTTGTTGATTGTTTCCTCTGCCATGCAGAAGTTTTTTAACTTGATGTGATCCCATTTGTCCATTGTTGCTTTGGTTGCCTGTGCTCATGGGCTATTACTCAAGACATTTTTGCCCAGATAAATGTCCTGAAGAGTTTCCTCTGTGTTTTCTTGTAGTAGTTTCAAAGTTTGAGGTCTTATATTTAAGTCTCAACTTAATTTTTGGATAAGGCAAGAGATAGGATTCAAGTTTCATTCTTCTGCATAAGAACACCAGTTTTCTCAGCAACATTTATTGAAGAGACTGTCGTTTCTACAGCGTGTTCTTGGCACTTTTGTCAAAAATGAGTTCACTGTACATGTGCGGATTTGTTTCTGGCCTCTCTACTCTTCCATTTGTCTAGGTGTCTGTTTTTATGCAAGCATCATGCTGTTTTGATTCCTATAGCTCTGTAATAGAATTTGAAGTCAGGTAATGTGATTCCTCCAGTGTCATTGTTTTTGCTTAGGATAGCTTTGGCTATTCTGGTCTTTTGTGATTTCATATACATTTTAGAATTTTTTTTTCTGTTTCTGTGAAGGATGTCACTGGTATTTTGATAGGGATTGCATTCAATCTGTAGATTGCTTTGGGTAGTATGGACATTTTAAAAATACTGATTTTTCCAATCCATGATTATGGAATATCTTTTCATTTTTTGTGTGACCTCTTCAATTTATTTCATCAGTGTTTTATAGTTGTTTTTGTAGATATCTTTGACTTCTAATTCTTAGGTATTTAATTTTTTTGTGGCTATTGTAAATAAGATTTTTAAATTTCTTTTTCAAAGTCTTCACTATTGGCATTTAGAAATGCTACTTATCTTTTTATGTCGATTTTATAGTCTGCTACTTTACTGAATTTGTTTATCAGTTCTAATAGTTTTTTGGTGGAGTCCTTAGATTTTTTCAAATGAAAAGAAGTCCTTGTTTTTTCATCTGAAAACAAGAATAATTTCACTTCTTCTTTTTCAATTTGGATGCCCTTTATTTCTTTCTCTTGTCTGATTCCTCTAGCTAGAACTTTCAGTAGTATGCTGAATAGCAGGGCATCTTTGTTGTGTTCTGGATATTAGAAGAAAGGCTTTCAGTTTTTCTGCACTCAGTATACTAGTTTGGGTCTGTCATATATGGCTTTTATTATGTTGAGCTATGTTCCTTCTATACCTAGTATTTTGAGGGTTTTTATCATGGAGGGATGTCAAACTTTATAAAATGCTTTTTCAGCATCAATTGAAATGATCATATGGTTTTTGCCTTTTATTCTGTTGATATGGTTATCATATTGATTGATTTGCAGATGTTGAACCATCTTTGCATCCCTGGGATAAATCCCAGGTGGTCATGATGAATGATCTTTATAATGTATTGTTGAATTCAGTTTGCCAGTATTTTGTGGAGGATTTTTGCATCAAAATTAATCAGCAATATTGGCCTGTAGTTTTCTTTTTTTAATGTGTTTTTGTCTGACTTTGGTATGAGGGTAATACTAGCCTTGCAGAATGAGTTTGAAACTATTCCATCCTCTTCTATTTTTTGGAACAGTTTGAGTAGGATTGTTATCAAATTTTTCATGTTTGATAGAATTCAGCAGTGAAGTCATCAGGCCCAGGCTTTTCTTCACTGGGAAACTTTTCATTGTGGCTTTGATCTTATAACTTATTATTGGTCTGTTCAGGTTTTAGTTTTCTTCATGGTTCAATCTTTGTAGGTTGTATGTGTATAGGACTTTCTTCATTTCCTGCTCTTTTGTGGTTTTCATTTGCATGAAATATCTTTTTCCATCCCTTTATTTTTAGTCTATGTGTGCATTTATAGGTGAAGTGTTTTTCTTGTAGGCAACAGATCATTGGGTCTTTTTTTAAAAAAAAATCCATTCAGGTTCTCAAAATCTTCTGACTGAAGAGTTTAGTCCACTCATATTTAATGTTATTGTTGTTATGTACAAACTTACTCCTACCATTTTGTTATTTATTTTCTTGTTGTTTTGTGGTCTTCTCTTCCTCCTTTCTTTCCTTCCTGTCTTTCTTTCAGTGAAGGTAATTTCCTCTGGTGGTATGATTTAATTTCTTGCTTTTTATTTTTTGTATATTGGTTATATGTTTTTTAATTTGAGATTACTATGAGGCTTGCAACTCCTATCTTATAACCCATTATTTTAAGCTGATAACAACTGAACACTGTTTGCATAAACAAATAAACATTCAAGCAAAAACTAATAAAAACTATGCACCTTAACTTAATCCCCTAGCTTTCTAACTGTTTTTTGTTTCTATTTATATCTTATTGTACCATATCTTGAAAAGTTGTTGTAGTCATTATTTTTTATTGGTTCATCATTTAGTCTGTCTACTTAAGAGCAGTTTACACATGCCAGTTACAGTATTATAATAGTCTTTTTCTATGTACTTATTATTACCAGTGAGTTTTGTATCTTCAGATGATTTCTTCTGCTCATCAACATCCTTTTCTTTCTGATTAAAGTACTTACTTTGGCATTCTTGTAGGTCTGGTATGGTGTTGGTGAAATCCCTCAGATTTTGTTTGTCCAGGAAAGTCTTTATTTCTCCTTCATGGTTGAAGGATATTTTCACTGGATATATTATTCTAAGGTAATTTTGTTTTCCTTTAGCACTTTAAATATGTCATGCCACTCTCTCCTGGCCTGTAAGGTTTCTACTGAGAAGTCTGCTGCCAGACATATCAAAGTTCCATTGTATGTTATTTGTTTCTTTTCTCTTGCTGCTTTTAAGATCCTTTGCTTATCCTTGATCATTGGGAGTTTGACTGTTAAATGCCTCAAGGTAGTCTTCTTTGGGTTAAATCTGCTTGGTGTTCTATAATCTTGTACTTGAGTATTGATATTTTTCTCTAGGTTTAGGAGGTTCTGGGAAGTTCTCTGTTTTTATCCCTTTGAACAAACTTCCTACCCACCTCTGTCTCTCTGTACTACCTCTTTAAGGCCAATTATTTAGATTTTCCCCCTTGAAACTGTCTTCTACATCCTGTAAGTGTGCTTTGTTCTTTTTTATTCTTTTTTTTGGTCTCTTCTGAGTGTGTATTTTCAAATAGCCTATCTTCAAGCTCACTAATTTTTTCTTCTGCTTTGTCAGTTCTGCTATTAAGAGACTCTGATGCATTCTTCAGTATGGCTATTGCATTTTTCAACTCCAGAATTTCTGCTTCTTTTCATTTATTTCAATTTTGTTGTTAAATTTATATGATAGGATTCTGAGTTCCTTCTCTTCATTATCTTGAATTTCTTTGAGCTTTCTCCAAACAGCTATTTTGAATTATCTGTCTGAAAGGTATCATATCTCTGACTGTCTCTGGGATTCGCCTCTGGTATTTTGTTTAGTTTGTTTGCTGAGGTCATGTTTTCTTGATTGATCTTGGTGTTTGTGGATGTTCATTGGTGTCTGGGCACTGAAGAGTTAGGTACTTATTGTAGTCTTCACAGTAGGGCTTGTTTGTATCCACCCTTTTTGGGAAGGCATTCCAGGTAGTCAAATGGGCTTGGATGTTGTGATCTAAGTTTTTGATCACTGCAGGCATATCTGCATTAGTGGGTCCCTAAATCCAGTAAGATTGTAGTTCTTGCACACACATAGAGGTACTGCTTTGGTGATCTTGGATAATATCTGGAAGAATTCTCTGGATTACCAGGCAGAGGCTCTTGTTCTTTTCCCTTATTTTCTCCCAAACAGAGTCAATCTCTCTCTCTCTCACACACACACACACACACACACACACACACACACACACACACACTACTTTTAGCTGGGAAAGGGATGACAGCAGTACCTCTGTGGCCACCATCACTGGGACTGTGGATGGTCATACCTAAAGCCACCACAGCTATAGGTTATGCCAAGGGCCCACTGTAACCAATACCTGCTACTACCTAGGGTTTGCTGAAGGCCCTAGGGCTCTACAATTAGCAGGCAGTGAAGCCAGCCAACTTCATGTCTTTCCCTTCAGGATGGCGCATTCCACATGTGGGTTCAGAGATGCTGTCTAGGAGACAGGGACTGGAGTCAGAAACCTTAGAAATCTACCTGGTGCTCAATTCTACTGAGGGTAAGTTAGCACTGAAACCATAAGATGAAGTCCTTTCTACTCTTCCCTCCCCTGTCACCAGGCAGAGGAGTCTCTCCCTGTCCATCACCACCACAAGCCATGGGGAGTACTGCCATGATTCTGCTGATGTTCACTTAAGACCTAGGGGCTTGATAGTCAGCTGTGGTCAATGCTGAAATGCCTGCAATTCACCTTTCAGGGCAGTGAATTCCCCTCTGGCCCAGGGCCAGAAATGTCATCCAAGACCCAACTCTGGAATCAGGGACCCCAAGAGCCCACTTGGTTCACTTCCCCACTGTAGCTGAGCTGATACCTCAGCTGTAAGACAAAGTCTCTATTCTTCCCCCTCCATTTCTCAAACAGAAGTCTCTCCTCATAGCCACCCATAGCTGTGAATATGCTAGGTCACATCTGAAGCCAGTATGCCTCTGAGTCTCACCGAAGGCCCATAGCATATATTACCTGGTTACTACTGCTGATTATTCAGGTCCCAAGGGCCCTTTTATCAACAGGTGACGAATCCTCCCAGGACTGGGTACTTCCCTTCAAGATAGTGGTTTCCCCTCTGGCCCAGGATATGTTTAGAAATGTTGTCTGGGAGCTAGGGCCTGGAATGGGGACCTCACAACCCTAGCAGGTGCCTTATCCTACTGTGGCTGAGCTGGTATCCAAGTTGCAAAACAAGTCCTCTTCACTCTTCCCTCTCCTTTTCTCAGGTGGAAGGTGGGGGTGGTGGTGTCTCTTTTGGAGCTGCAAGCTGTACTGCCTGAGGTTGGGGGAGGAGTGATACAAGCACACTGCCTTGACCACCCCAACTAGTGTCTCACTAGGTCACCTGGCCCCCAAGTCCATTGGCTCCAAGCCCAGCACAGCACTAGGACTTGCTTAGGAATTGCAGTCCTTGTGGCCTAGGTTACCCTTCAAATTTATTTCAAACTTTAGAGCTCTTTAGCCCACAGTGGTGAGGCTTGCCATAACTCCAGTTCTGACTGCTGGAATGGACAATTTCCCTCTGGCTAAAGCTGGTCTAAGTGCTCCCTCCATGGGTGTTGGCAGCACTAAGTTCCAATGCAAAGTCCCATAATTACTGTCCTTTTCCCTTCCACAAATGCACAAATTCTCTCTCAGTGCCACACAGTTACTGCTAGGGTATAGCGGAGAGGTGGTGTTAGCAATTCAAGACTGCCTTTCCTATTTTCTTCAACGCCTCTGTCAGCAATATGCAGTTAAAACCAGGTACTGTGATTGCTCACCTGATTTTTGGTTCTTATGAAGGTGATTTTTTTGTGTGTAAATAGTTGTCAAATTTGGTGTTCCTGTGGGGGATGATGATCAGTGGAGGCTTCCATTTGGCCATCTTGCTCCACCTCCCTCATGTTATTTTCAAAATCCATTTTGACTATCATTGTCATTTAATTATTGTGTTTATAACATGTATATTTATATTTAAATATATATATTTAATTATTGTGTTTATAACATGTATATTTAATACAATTGTGTTTATATGTTTGGATTTAGATGTGAGAATCTGGAAAATAATAAGTCCTTATTTTTGTGTTATTACAAAAATTTTGTAAGGTCAAAACTATTTAAAAACATAAGTGTTTATGTCACTTAATTTAGAAATTAAGGTTTAAATTTTGAAGTTTACCCATTATATATAAAATATAATATTGTACTTAATTTCATATAAAGTTCAAAGACACACAGCTGCCTTTAAGTCAGTATTAACACATTCCAATGGTCAAATATTCATCTATTTATTAGAAACAGTACATGAACCTTTTAAAATACAGTTGTTACACTTTATAGTCCAGAACTGTGATGTTAAAGAATCTTTAAATCACACTTCAAAACTTTTATCTCATAATTATAACACAACCTATTATTTAAATGGACTCACATTTTAAAAATAAAAAATACAGTGAACACCATTTTCTCTTTTCAATATTTCAATAGATTGTTTGGACTCGAATATAACTAGAATGTGTATGTAACAACAGATATTTTAAAAATCAAATAACCTATAATTTCCAAAGTGAGAGAAAAAGAGAAGAACATCAAAATGAGGAGAAAAGAGCTGGCTTAGGTAACTATTATCTCTGTAAAGGGCTAATTCTCTTTCTTCTGCAAGGAGAGGAGATAAAATTTGATGCAGAAAAACTCATTTGGACACAAATACACAAAAGAGAGTCATTGAAATTCATTTAAAAATACTCAGACTCTACAATATTTTAAATGAACTTCTATTGCTGAAACAATTTTCAACTAAGAGTATAAAGATAGTAGAGAGAGGTCCCAAATACCCCTTACTTATTTTTCCCTATTGTTAGCATCTTGCATAACCATGGTACATTTGTCAAAATTAAGAAAGTAATAACAGTACATTACTATTAAACTTGAGACTATTCATATTTCAGTAGTTTTTCCACTAATGTCTATTTTCTATTCCAGGATCCAGTTTAAGACAGCACATTGCACTCAGTCATCAAGTAAGTCTCCTCAGTTTCCTCTGGTCTGTTACAGTATTTCAATCTTTCCTTGTTTTCCATGATGTTGATAGTTTTGAGAAATACTGATCAAGTGTGTTATAGAATGTCCTTCAATTTTAGTTTATGTGATTTTTTTTTCATGTTTAGACTAGATTGGGTTATAGGTTTTGAGAATACCACAGAGGTGAATTGCTCTTCTCATCACATCATATTGGGATTAAATGCTATCAACATTTTCTAAGAAATTTTATTGATGATGTTAACTTTGACCACCTGGCCAAGATAGTGTTTGCAGGTTTCTCTACTGTGAAGTTACTCTTCTCCTCCATTTCCATACTCTATTCTTTAGAAGTTAGTCACTAAGTCCAGTCCACATTCAAGGAAGGAGGGAAAATGAGCTCTACCTGGTGAAGGGGGACGTATTGTATTAAGCTGAATAATGGTCTCCCAAATATTCTACATTCTAATATACTACATTGTTCTATAGCAAAAGGCAGTTTTGCCGATGTAATTAAACTGAGGAACTTGAGTAGGGAAAGAAAGGAGGGAAAATGAGCTCTACCTGGTGAAGGGGGATGTATTGTGTTAAGCTGAATAATGGTCTTCTAAATATTCTACATTCTAATATCCTGTCATTGTTCTGTAGCAAAAGGCAGTTTTGCAGATGTAATTAAACTGAGACACTTGAGTAGGGAGAATATCCTGGATTATCTCAGTGGGCCTAATATAACAAGAATCCTTACAAGGGGGAGGCAAGAAGATAAAAAATGACAGAAGATGATGTGAATACAAAAGTGGAAATTGCAGTCATGTGGCCAGAAGCCAAAAAACAACATAAAAGAGGGTGGAAAAGCAGAGAAGACAAGATGTGGTTTAAAAGCCAAATTTTATATGAAGGTACCGAAATTTTATCAGAATCCCCAAATCCTTGAAAAGAAACAGTAGAAGGGTCATTTCTCATTCATCAGATTGGCAAAAACTGAAAATCAATAATTGTGATGGTGAGTAGGTAGGAACATAAACAGCTGATAGGAACAAAAAATTATTCTTTACGGGAAAAAATCATCTGACGACACATCTTAAAAGTTAAATGAATTCTTTGACTAAGCAATTTCCATTTTAAAAATCTATTTTTTTTTTTTTTTTTTGGTTAAGGTCTCACTCTGTTGCTCACTCTGGAGTGCAGTGACATGGTTTTAGCTCACTGCAACCTCAAACTCCTAAGCTGAAGCTATCCTCTGCCTCAGTCTCCTGAGTAGTTAGGACTACAGTCACAAGCCACCACACCTGGCTAGTTTTTAATTTTTTTTTGTAGAGACAGGATCTTGCTATGTTGCTCAGGCTAGTGTCAAGCATCTGGCCTCAAATAATCTTCCCATCTTGGCTTCCCAAAGCGCTGAGATTACAGGTGTGAGCCACTGCACCCAGCCTAGAAATGTTTCTTGGAAACAAAAGCACAAGTTTGTAAAAATAAATGTGGAAGAATGTATATTGTGGCATTAATTTAATGCTGCCTTGTTTTTAATTTGGCACAAAAGTTGTTTATAAATGCTCTACTTGTTTCTGAACATTTATTTCTCCTCATAATTAATAAGCAAATCTTACCCCCTTTACCTCCAAAATATGTTCTAGATTTGTTCACTCCTATCAACAGTTTTTCCTAGTCAATAAACATAAATCAACGTATTAAAAATTACACAATACTCTTAATTTTGGATATATCGTAAATATGCTACCATTGTTTTTAAAGTCTTTAACAGATAGTATGAATTACAGTAGAGATTTAATGTTTAATTTCAAAAAGACTGCATAGATTCTGACAAATGCAAACGATATGTAGTTACTTTTCTTACAATCACTGAATAACTTTGGTTTTTGGTTTTATTAGCAAAAGGGATTAGTGAAAACCATGCCTGGATGAACACTGGAGGAAACATTCCTAAGCATTATATGTATAATTGCATTTTTTTACACTTATTTCTGTCTAAAGTAATGTTACCATCTTTGTTGTAAAATAATCTTTTTCAAAAAATACTTTGTAAAGCTTAGTTCTAATATTACAGAATTCATAGTTATGTAATTGATTAATGTTCAAAATCACTCGGTATTGAATACCCTTGCTATTTTTATTTTCTATAACACGAAGTCTATCATCTCCTTAATAATTTTCAATTTCCATCCTTAGAATTTCTTCAGCTCTGCTACTTTTTCCTTAATACTAGAGTCATAGCACACTGATGAAACTCAGTCTAGGAATACTGCATTTTGTTTACAAAGTTATTTTCTATGGTCCACATTTTGTTGGCTGCCTTGGCTACAGTACCTCAATTGAAAAATGTCTTCACCTGCATATTTGTGGACACTGAAGCCATTGGCAGTGTTTCAGAGACACTACCTTATGATATCGAAAAATGCAAGCCAAAAACAAAAACAAAAAACAAAAAACCAAGGAATGTCTGGAGTCTCTCTTCACTATTCTGCTCGTGTTTGAATAGAGTAACACTGGTATAACATTCTACAATTTACAAGAACATTTATTTGCTTCATGAAACCTCAAAACCAACCTTTGAGACTGTCAGGATCCTACCCACTTTACAGATGAAGATAACTTGCATAATAGTGGGGCGGTTTCCTGGATCTGAATTCTTTACTCTTCACATTATATTATGTTTCCTTCCCCATAACTTATAAAGGACTCCGTTTCTTTTTCTTTCTCGAAACCATTTCTTTCATATTAGTTTCCTTTTAAAAGCCCCCCTTAGTATATCTTCAGGGAATCACAAATACACTATACTAATTCATGAGTTTCTCTAACAGTATCAAGGCAGCAAATACAGGTGAAGTAATAAGTATGCACTTGACCGTACTTACCAAACACAAAGCATTGTTTTACCCTGAGTAAAAATACTGCTAGTGTACAGTGTGTGTGTTGGTGACTCTGGAGGAAGTGGCCAAGAACAGGCGTAATGCCGCATTGAGTAACTGCATCTTGCTCAAGTTCATATCTCTCTTGCATTTTCCCTGGTAAGCGCAAGATGCAGGATCCGTTCTCACATTTTTTTTTTTTTTCTTAACAGTTGACGTTGGCTGCGCTCAGGACGCCTTGCTCTCTTAAGCCACACTGCCTTGCTGGTCTCTTCTTCGCAGGGTCTTCCACAACTGCTCTTTTTTCCTGGGCACGCTGGTTTGCTGAAAGTTGGGGTGGGTGGTTCCCAAGTTTCCAGGCCAGTTACCTACCTGCCTTAGAGCAATTACGCACTTCTCCCTGGTTGTCTCTGAAATGGTCTAACCATCAGATCGCCCTAATTAACTAAGCCCCAGCTTCTCCTGGCCGTTTCTTGCTTACGGCTCAGTTCAGACAGTATTTGTTCAGGGACGCTCAGCGGGAGGCGGTGTTTCCCGGCTCACTCGAGACCTCAATTCCAGGCGCCCTGCAGCTCCCCTCGACTCACCAGGAACGTTTGGCCTTCCCATTCGGACGCTGCGGCTGCGCCTTCCACTCCTAACACCTTACCGGCGAACCACAAATGGATCAAATCGTTCCACTGGCCAACCTAGCGCAGCGGAACCGGCCCAAAAGGGCAGTCTCAGCCTGCGCATGCGGACTCGGCGGCCGCCACACACTCCCCATCTGCCTACCTTCCGGCGGCCGCGGCGGTTTGGAGCTAGCTGACAGCTCTGCGACCCGCGGACGCAGCCTCGTCTCGTGCTTCCACGTTATCCTATCAGAGACGGGGCGGGGCGGCGGCCTCCGCAGCCTATCAGCGCGAACCACGACCCGGGCGAGCCCAGGAAAGAAGAGGCCAGGAAGAAGGCCATTGGACGGCGGTGGCGTTCCGGGGCGTAGCGTCGCCCGGGCCCCGCCCCCCGCTGCCTTTCTCTGCTGGGCGCCAGAGACGCTGAGGCCTGAGCTAGCGCCGACCGCGGGCGGGCGCAGCTGCAGCCAGAGTGCCGGCGCGAGCTGGTGGGCCACACACCCTTCCTCCTCCTCGCTCGCGAGCCCTCGGACATGGTGGCCCCCGGCTCCGTGACCAGCCGGCTGCGCTCGGTGTTCCCCTTCCTGCTGGTCCTAGTGGATCTGCAGTACGAAGGTGAGTCCTGCCCTGCCCCGGCCGGGAAGCGGGCTCCCGGACCAGGCCACCCGGGCTTCCCCGTCTGCGCTCGGGCGAGTGGCCCAGGACGACTCGGGAGGTGGGGCGAGCGCCGGGGGATCCCGCGGCCTGGATTGGGCCTGAGTCCGCGCCCAGTTCCGGGTTTGCCTGGGGAAGAGTCGAGGGGACCGGCGGGCCGCGGGGCTGGGACAGCGGGTTTGGAGTGAGGAACGGGGCCGGAGGGGTCGGAGGAGGCAGGGTGCGCCCCGGGGCGGGGAGCGGGGCCACCGAGCTGCGACTTCAGGACGTCCTGGGACGCGGAGACTTGGGCAGCTTTCGGGTCTCGGCCTCGCTTGGGACACTTGGTGGGCGCCTGGGGACACTGGCGGTCATTGGTGCTGGAAGGAACCACTAAGGTGGCCAAAAGGCTTCCTTCGCTCTCGAGTTCTTGGGCGGGGTAGGGTTGTCCTGTCCGGCTGGGAGTCGGAGAGGACAGTGTTGACTATTTAAAAAGTTAGTAATCATTCGCATTACGATGCACTGTCGTGTGGAGAAATTGTTAAGTTGGTGCAATGAGGAGCCGCTGTTGGAATTCTTCCTCCCGGACGACAAGGCTGAGTTTGTGGTTTTACAACTCCCAGCATGGTGTCATTCAACGTCTGGCTGGCGTTTCTTTTCCAAGTTCTCTGAAAGAAAAAAAGGTTCCCTTGAAAAGATAGGAGCGATTAAATTTCCCTTCAGTCCTGCAGACTGGAATTTTGGCTACTCCAACAGAATAGTGAAAATAGAGGGCTGTCCTAGCTTAGATGGCAGAGGGGAGGAGTAAGAATTAAAGCTGATAGTGCCAGTTTAACGAATGCTCCTGGCGCGGTTACTGTGCGAAATATTCGAGTATAATGACACATCACATGCACTGATCTATTTTCATCCTCATAAAAAGGGCTAGTTGTCAAGGAGATCAAATTAAACCTGAATATTCCATTCAGAGAGAGCGAGGAACTGAAAGTTGGGAATTGTTTATAGTGAATTCCTCTAAAAGTTCTCAGCTTTTTTTTTTTTTTTTTTTTTTTTTTTTAAGTAGCACTCCCCAGTTTTTAGGTCTCACCCTTAGCAATAGGCTTTTGCTTTTGGTTCCCCTGGTAACCATATTTTTTGATCCTCAAATCAGAACACATAGTGTGGCAACACTGTGACAAATAATTTGACAGTGAGGCTGTCCCCAGAAAATCTAGGGGATTGGAATTTGAAGGTCTGTACCACTTTAATATGGATCATATATTCTAGTTCTTAGGCATCTTCAAAAGCTTCGTTCTTCCTGCCTCCCACTCCCGTCTGTAGTATTATCTCCAGTTATCATTAATGATTTATTTTGGACACTTAAGAGAAAGTTGCCTATGTTCTGTTAAATAGTGATTTTTTTTTTTAAGTTATAGAGATACACAATTTTGAGTGATTGCTTTTCCTACTACTTGGTGAACCACGTTTTTAAAATTGCTGTTCTGTATGATTCTGTAGGACTCTTAACTCTTCATTTCCCTCCTGTGGTATCTTCCATATGAAAACCTCATTAGAGAGCTTTTCTTTGTAGGAGGTACTGGTGACATTTCTTAGAGGAGTGCCAGAGTGTCTTTAGGAACATTGTTTGTGTAAAGTAGCAGGGACTTGGTACAGGTAACAGAGAGGAAAGGAAAGAAAGGAGCCTTTCTGTAAGCCATCTCTTATTCACGAAAGTGTGTGGTGTTATTCCCACTTTACAGACCAGGGAACTGAGGCTCCAAAGGTTTTACTGAAGTTCATTTTGTGTGCAGGCTGGAGACAGAAGTTAAGTGGTTGAAAGCATCATGTGAGTCCAAGCATTTGTAAGTGATGGCAGCTGAGAAAAAAACAGCACCTTTTTTTTTTTTTTTTTAAATTAACCAGAAGATTATTTCCAGCAGGTTTAATACAGTGGTTCTCAAACTTGAGTGTGCATCAAAATGACACATGGAGGGCTTTTTAAAACAGAGTGCTGTACCTCACTTACAGAATTTCTGTTTCATTAGGTCTCTATGCGACCTGAAATTTTGCGTTTCTAGAAAGACCCCAGATGACCACACTTGAGAACCACTGGTGTTATAAATTATATAGAGGAGTTAAGTTAGGTGTCTGCCATGTATTTGATACTGAATTTGGTGATGGGGTTATAAAGATAAGAAGCCCTGACTTGAATTAGCAAACTGTTAGCTCCTGTTTTCCTAAATAAATTCTGTGTCTGGATTCACTAACCTCGTATTTCTCTGGGATGCAAATGGTGCTACTGCTAGGCCTGAGGCTTAACAAAATTGTGTTGTATTAAGGATTTTTGTTAAATAGGTAGATTTTAGCTGCTCTTGTCACACAAAAAGTAATTATGTGAGATGATAGATATATTAATCTGCTTCACTATCGTAACCATTTAATCTGTGTGTATCTCATAATACTATGTTGCAAACATCAAATATACACAATATAGTTCACTTTAAAAAAAAGAAATGGAGAAAAATGGTTATAGGAGAAGTGAATGCGGAATGAAAAGTGGCACAGGATGGAGAAGAGATTACCTAGTTTTTTTTTTTCTGATTTTGAAATATTTATCTCTATTTTCTTCTAGACTTTTCTGTTGTCATCCAGAGACAGAAAGTATATATATATCATGAATTGAAAGTTTGAGTCTTTTAGCACCCTCCCTTCTCAAAGGGCTTTGAAAGAGTGAAGTCTAAAAGCACTAGATGAAGTAGAATTTTTGGAATAGAAAGAAAACTTTAGTAGTATCTGCTTTAGTATTCTCGTGTACAGATAAGGAAATTACTTCAGTTCTTTGCTAATGGTTTGTTCTGTTGGTGACTTGAGTAGTAGCACAGCCTGGGAAACAAACCTTTTTCTGTTATCATAGTTTTATCTCTTTCTCTTCCTTAACATGCTATCTGGACTTACCTTTTCTTTATTTCACTGAGCTGATTAAACCATATATTTTGACCAATTGAAAATCTATATGTATAAAAGTTTGTGATAATTTTATTTGAACCTAGCCTACTAAAGGTATGTTTTGTCTTCTCTAGGATTTTCTTGACATTATTGAAATATGGAAAGAATAAATAACGTAGCAAAATGAACGACTTTAAGTAATTTATATAAATTAAGCATTATAAAAGGTGGTCACATATTTTCTAGAATTATTTTAAATTCTTTAATAAGATAAACTATAGTTAGCAGTAGTATCAAAGTTCCAGTTCTCTTGACTAGTTAGTATTTACTGAGAGACTGCCTGGAAATTCAGTGGTTTTCATTCTGTGGGGCAGGGGGAGTTGTTCTGAGAGGGGATGCACTGTAGTAATTTGGTTTTACTTTCCCATATGAAGTTAGTTGTTGTTAAGTTTAATTTCTGCTGTGATTGATTAATGTCCTTATGAACAAATTAATCTTTTTTGATATGGAAATATCATGGGAACCCCTTCACCTGCTCTTCAGAACTCAGACATTTCGACCATAGATTTTTCTTTCCATATCTTTAGAAAGCTACTTAAAAACTTAAATCTGATGAGTTTGTATCATTTGGAGTTCTGGAAATATGGATAAGACTCTTAATCAGTCAGCAAATTGTACTAACTATATTGCTCTTTGGTGAGGTATATATACATAGTATAAAACTCACGGCTTTTGCTTTCCAGTTTACAGACCACTTGGGATTTAAGACACACATTTGAGAAGCATCCATGTCTTCTTTTTCTCCTTTCTCAGTTTAGACTGAGTGGGCCATCATTGTAGTTAGTGCACTGCAAATGACCATTTATTTATTGGCCCCTTTAATCTTTTGTTTTACTTGCCAGAACCCAAGACTGGTTAAATTCAACTTGGCCAACTCTTGTTATACCTCACAGGTGAACATGGATGGAGAAAAAAAGACAACTTTGCTGATTAGTCTCATTTATGTTTATTTTAATTTTTAATTTTTTTTGAGGCAGGATCTTGCTCTGTCACCCAGGCTGGAGTGTAGTGCCATTATCCTAGCTCAATGTAGGCTTGACCTCCTAGGCTCAAGCAGTCCTTTCACAGTCTCCTGAATAGCTGGGACCGCAGGTGTGCACAACGACACTGCCTACCAAGTTTTTTTTTTAAATTTTTGTAGGTATAGGGTCTTCTTTGTTGCCCAGTCTGGTCTTGAATTCCTGGGCTCAAGCAATCCTCATGCCTTGGCCTCCCAAAGTGCTGGGATTACAAGTGTGAGCCAATGCACCTGGCCCTGATTAGTCTCATTTTAAAGAAACAATCTCAGTTGCAATTGCACGTTAAATACTGCTAACATTCCTATAATTCTTTAGTATGTCTATTCTTGAAAATCAGTATTTCAAGGATTTTCTACCCTCCTTAAGCCTCTAATTTAAACTTTCCTTTCTCCTCTTCCCTACTTCATTCTTTTAGACCTTGTCTTTACTGAGAAAATGAAAGCCATCATAAGGCAAGTTCTTCTTGCTTTTTCTCTCTTTTTTTTTTTTTTTTTTTTTGCGATGGAGTCTTGCTCTGTTGCCAGACTGTAGTGCAGTGGGGTGATCTTGGCTTACTGCAACCTCTGCCTCCTGGGTTCAAGCGATTCTCCTGCCTCAGCCTCCCAAGTGGCTGGGACTACAGGTGTGTGCCACCATGCCTGGCTAATTTTTGTAATTTTATTAGAGATGAGGTTTCACCATGTTGATCAGGATGATCTCAATCTCTTGACCTCATGATCCACCTGCCTTGGCCTTCCAAAGTGCTGGGATTAAGAGGTGTGAGCCATCATGCCCAGCCAAGTTCTTCTTTCTACCTCAAAATTTACCAGCTTATCTACATTTGTACCTATTCTGCTACTTTTTCTCATATTAAAATACATAAAATGTCTCTATTCCCAGATAAATTTAATCTGTGTACTTAAAAACCTGGATTCCATTTCCTCTCACCCTCTGAAAATATTGCTCCTACAGTGGTATCTTTGTGCTGCTGTAACAAAATACCACAGACTGAGTAATTTATTTATTTTATATATATATATATATACATATATATGTGTATATATATATATTTTTTTATTGCACTTTAGGTTCTGGGGTACATGTGCAGAACCTGCAGGGTTATTGCATAGGTACATACATGGCAGTGTGGTTTGCTGCCTCCATCCCTGTCACCTATATCTGGCATTTCTCCCCACGTTATCCCTTCCCTACCTCCCTACCCCCTGCTGCCCCTCCCCTAGTCCCCCACAACAGACCCCAGTGTGTGATGTTCCCCTCCCTGTGTCCATGTGTTGTCATTGTTCAACACCCGCCTATGAGTGAGAACATGCGGTGTTTGATTTTCTATTCTTGTGTCAGTTTGCTGAGAATGACAGTTTCCAGATTCATCCACATCCCTACAAAGGACACAAATTCATCGCTTTTTATGACTGCATAGTATTCCATGGTGTATATGTGCTACATTTTCCTTGTCTAGTCTATCATTGATGGGCATTTGGATTGGTTCCAGGTCTTTGCTGTTGTAAACAGTGCTGCAATGAACATATGTGTGCATGTGTCTTTATAATAGAATGATTTATAATTCTTTGGGTATAAACCCAGTAATGGGATTGCTGGGTCAAATGGAATTTCTATTTCTAGGTCCTTGAGGAATCACCACACTGTCTTCCACAATGATTGAACTAATTTACACTCCCACCAACAGTGTAAAAGTGTTCCTATTTCTCCATATCCTTTCCAGCATCTGCTGTCTCCAGATTTTTTAATGATCGCCATTCTAACTGGTGTGAGATTCTATCTCAATGTAGTTTTGATTTGCATTTCTCTAATGACCGCTGATGAGCATTTTCTCATGTTTGTTGGCCTGATAAATGTTTTCTTTTGAAAATTGTCTGTTCATTTCCTTTGCCCACTTTTGAATGTGCTTGTTTGTTTTTTCTTGTAAATCTGTTTTAGTTCTTTGTAGATTCTAAATATTAGCCCTTTGTCAGATGGGTAGATTGCATAAATTTTTTTCCCATTCTATTGATTCTGGTTCAATCTAATGATTGTTCTTTTGCTGTACAGAGGCTCTGGAGTTTATTTAGATCCCATTTGTCTATTTTGGCTTTTGTTGCCAGTGCTTTTGGTGTTTTAGTAATGAAGTCCTTGCCTATGCCTATGTCCTGAATGGTTTTGCCTAGGGTTTCTTTTAGGGTTTTTATGGTGTTAGGTCTTATGTTTAAATCTTTAATCCATCTGGAGTTAATTTTAGTGTAAGGTGTCAGGAAGTGGTCCAGTTTCTGCTTTCTGCACATGACTAGCCAGTTTTCCCAACACCATTTATTAAACAGGGAATCCTTTCCCCATTGCTTGTTTTTGTCAGGTTTGTCAAAGATCAGATGGTTGTAGATGTGTGGTGTTGCCTCCTAGGCCTCGGTTCTGTTCCATTGGTCTATATCTCTGTTTTGGTACCAGTACCATCCTGTTTTGATTACTGTAACCTTGTAGTATAGTTTGAAGTCAGGTAGCGTGATGCTTCCAGCTCTGTTCTTTTTGCTTAGAATTGACCTGGCTATGTGGATTATCTTTTGGTTCCATATGAAGTTTAAGGTGATTTTTTCCAGTTCTGTGAAGAGGGTCATAGGTAGCTTAATGGAGATAGCGTTGAATCTATAAATTACTTTGGGCGGTATGCCCATTTTCACAATATTGATTCTTCCTAACCATGAGCATGGAATGTTATTCCATCTGTTTGTGTCCTCTTATTTCCTTGAGCAGTGGGTTCACAGTTCTCCTTGAAGAGGTCCTTTACATCCTTTGTTAGTTGTATTCCTAGGTATTTTATTCTCTTTGTAGCAATTGTCAATGGCAGTTTGCTCTTGATTTGGTTCTCTTTTAGTCTGTTATTGGTGTATAGGAATGCTTGTGATTTTTGCAAATTGATTTTGTATCCTGAGACTTTGCTGAAGTTGCTTATCAGTTTCAGAAGATTTTGGGCTGAGACAATGGGGTCTTCTAAATATACAATCATGTCGTCTGCAAACAGAGACAATTTGACTTCCTCCTTTCCTAATTGAATACCCTTTATTTCTTTTTCTTGCCCGATTGCTCTGGCTAGAACTTCCAATACTATGTTGAATAGGAGTGGTGAGAGAGGGCATCCTTGTTTAGTGGTGGTTTTGAAGGGAATGCTTCCAGTTTTTGCCCATTCAGTATGATATTGGCTGTGGGTCTGTCATAAATAGCTTTTGTTATTTTGAGATATGTTCCATTCATACCTAGTTTATGGAGAGTTTTTAGCATAAAGAGTTGTTGAATTTTGTCAGAGGCCTTCTCTGCATCTATTGAGATGATCATGTTGTTTTTGTCTTTGGTTCTGTTTACATGGTGGATTATGTTTATAGACTTGCATATGTTGAACCAGTCTTGCATCCCCGGGATGAAGCCTGCTTGATTGTGATGGATAAGCTTTTTGATGTGCTGTAGCAATCAGTTTGCCAGTGTTTTATTGGAGATCTTTGCATCTGTGTTCATCATGGATTATTGGCCTGAAGTTTTCTTTTTTTGTTGAGTCTCTGCTGGGTTTTGGTATCAGGATGATGTTGGTCTCATAAAATGATTTGGGAAGGATTCCCTCTTTTTGTATTATTTGGAATAGTTTCAGAAGGAGTGGTACCGGCTCCTCTTTGTACGTCTGGTAGAATTTGGCTGTGAACCCATCTGGACCTGGGCTTTTTTTGGTTGGTAGGCTGTAATTGCTGCCTCAACTTCAGCCCTTTTTATTGGTCTCTTCAGGGTTTCAACTTCTTCCTGGTTTAGACTTGGGAGGGCACAAGTGTCCAGAAATTTGTCCATTTCTTCCAGGTTTACTGGTTTATGCGTGTAGAGTTGTTTATAGTAATCTCTGATGGTAGTTTGTGTTTCTGTGGGATCGGTGGTGATATCCCCTTTATCATTTTTTATTGCATCTCTTTGATTCTTCTCTCTTTTCTTTTTTATTAATCTGGCTAGTGGTCTGTCTGTTTTGTTGATCTTTTCAGAAAACCAGCTCCTGGATTTATTGATTTTTTTGAAGGGTTTTTTGTGTCTCTGTCTCCTTCAGTTCTGCTCTGATCTTAGTTATTTCTTGTCTTCTGCTAGCTTTTGAGTGTTTTTGATCTTGCTCCTCTTGCTCTCTCAATTTTGATGATAGAGTGTCAATTTTGGATCTTTTGTTGTTTCTCATGTGGGCATGTATTGCTATAAATTTCCCTCTAGAGACTGCATTAAATGTGTCCCAGAGATTCTGGTACGTTGTTTATTCGTTCTCGTTGGTTTTGAAGAACATCTTTATTTCTGCCTTCATTTCATTGTTTATCCAGTCAACATTCAAGAGCCAGTTGTTCAGTTTCCTTGGAGTTATGTGGTTCTGAGTGAGTTTCTTAATTTTGAGTTCTAATTCGATTGCACTGTGGTCTGATAGACCATTAGGACTTCCACTCTTTTGCATTTGCTGAGGAGTGATTTACTTCCAATTATGTGATCAGTTTTAAAGTAGGTGTGACGTGATACCGAGAAGAATGTATATTCTGTGGATTTGGGGTGGAGAGTTCTGTAGATGTCTATTAGGTTTGCTTGGTCCATATGTGAGTTCAAGTCCTGGATATCCCTGTTAATTTTCTGTCTCGTTGATCTGTCTAATATAGACAGTGGAGTGCTAAAGTCTCCCACTATCATTGCGTGGGAGTCTAAGTCTCTTTGTAGGTTGTTAAGAACTTGCTTTATGTATCTGGGTTCTCCTGTATTGGTGTGTATATATATATTTAGGATCGTTAGCTATTCTTGTTGCATTGATCCTTTTACCATTATGTAATGCCCTTCTTTGTCTCTTTTGATCTTTGTTGGTTTAAAGTCTATTTTATCAGAGACGAGAATTGCAACTCCTGCTTTTTTTTGCTCTCCATTTGCTTTGTAAATCTTTCTCTATCCTTTTATCTTGAGCCCACGTATGTCCTTGCAGGTGAGGTGGGTTTCCTGGATACAGCACACTGATGGGTTTTGACTTTTTATCCAATTTGCCAGTCTGTGTCTTTGATTGGGGCATTTAGCCCATTTACATTTAAGATTAATATTGTTATATGTGAATTTGATCCTGCCATTTTGATGCTAGCTGGTTGTTTTGAACATTAGTTGATGCAGTTTCTTCATTGTGTTGATAGTCTTGACCATTTGGTATGTTTTTGGAGTGGCTGGTACTGGTTGTTCCTTTCTATGTTTAGTGCTGCTTTTTGGAGATCTTGTAAGGCAGGCCTGGTGGTGACGAAATCTCTGAACAATTGCTTGTTCATAAAGGATTTTATTTCTCCTTTGCTTATGAAGCTTAGTTTGAATGAATGTGAAATTCTGGGTTGTAAGTTCTTTTCTTTAAGGATGTTGAATATTGGGCCCCACTCTTCTGGCTTGTAGGGTTTCTGCCAAGAGATCTGCTGTGAGTCTGATGGACTTCCCTTTATGGGTAACCTGACCTTTCTCTCTGGCTGCCCTTAGCATTTTTTCCTTCATTTGAACCCTGGTGAATCTGACAATTATGTGCCTTGGGGTTGCTCTTCTTGAGGAATATCTTTGTGGTGTTCTCTGTATTTCCTGGACTTGAACGTTGGTCTGCCTTGCTAGGTTGGGGAAGTTTTCCCACATAATATCCTGAAGAGTGTTTTCCAGCTTGGACTCATTCTCTCCGTCTTATTCAGGTACACCTATCAAACGTAAATTAGGTCTTTTCATATAATCACATATTTCTTGGAGGCTTTATTTCTTTTCACTCGTTTTTTTCTCTAATCTTGCCTTCTCGTTTTATTTCATTGAGTTGATCTTCAATATCTGATATCCTTTCTTCTGCTTGGTCCATTCGGCTATTAAAACTTGTGTATGCTTTGCGAAGTTCTCGTGTTGTGTTTTTCAGCTCCATCAAGTCATTTATATTCTTCTCTAAGCTGTTTATTCTTGTTAGCATTTTGTCTAACCTTTTTTCAAGGTTCTTAGTTTCTTTGCATTTGGTTAGAACATGTTCTTTTAGCTGAGAGAAGTTTGTTATTACCTACCTTCTGAAGCCTGTTTCTGTCAATTCATCAGAATCATTCTCCATCCAGCTTTGTTCCCTTACTGATGAGGAGTTGTGATCCCTTAGAGGAGGAGAGGCGTTCTGGCTTTTGGTGTTTTCATCCTTTTTGTGTGGTTTCTTCCCATTTTTGTGGATTTATCTACATGTGGTCATTGTAGTTGGTGACTTTCAGATGGGGTCTCTGAGTGGATGTCCTTTTTGTTGATGTTGAAGTTATTTCTTCCTGTTTTTTAGTTTTCCTTCTAACCGTCAGGCTCCTCTGCTATAGGACTGCTGTGGAGGTCCGCTCCAGACCTTGCTTGCCTGGGGATCACCTGTGGTGGCCTCTGCATTCTTTTCGCTGGGAGCTGCACTCCAGAGCTGTTCCTATATGGCCATCTTGGATCTCTCCCCTGATCACTTTACATTCTAAATCCCTCAGTATGTCTTGACTCTTTCATCTATAATTTTGGGTGTGGTTTTTCTCAGCTCTCCTCTCCATGAACCGACTGGATAATGGTCGGGTCTGGACCTGAGGAGCCTGGACCAGCCTGCAGTAGACTCGCAGCACCTGTCTCGGAGCGAGTGAGGAGCTGCCGCATGCCTGATGTCACCTGTGTAATACCTTTGTAGGATCTGTGAGCTTTGTATTTAAATATGCTTTTATCATGGCAAATATCATTCTTTTGTTTCCACATTTAGAACTCTTTTGAGGTTTTCTTGTAGGTCTAGTCTAGTGGTGATGAATTTCTTTAGTGTTTGCTTGTCTGTAAAATACTTTGTTTCTCTTTCATTTATGAAGCTTAGTTTGGCAGGATATAAAATTCTTGGCTAGTGGGGTTTTTTTTGGGGGGGGGTCTAAAAAGAGGCCCCCAAACTCTTTTGGCAGGTAAGGTTTCTGCTGAGAATTTCACTCTTGATCTGATGGGATTCCCTTTGTAAATGATTTGACACTTTTGTCTAACTGCTTTTAAGATTTGTTGATAGTCTGATGACTACATGCCTTTGTTATGTTCATCTTATGTAGTATCATCCAGGTGCCCTATGAATTTTTTATTTCCGGATGTCTCCATCTCTAGCAAGATCAGAGAATTTTTCCTGTTTTATTTCCTCAAATATGAGTTTTAATTTCTTTTTCTTCTGCTTCAGAATGCCTGTAAGTTGCAGGTTTGATCATTTTACATAATCACATATTTCTTGAAGGCTTTGTTTTTTAAAACATTATTTTAAAAATTTAAAACAATTTTTTTCTGTGTGTGCGTGTGACTAATTTAAAAGACCAGCCTTCAAGCTCTGAAATGTTTTCTTCTGCTTGGTCCAGTTTATTGTTAAAGCTTTTAACTGTTTTGATTGTTTTTTGAAATTCCTTATATGAATGAGTTTTTCATTTCCAGAATTTTTTTTAAATATATTTTTTATTTTTTAAAGACCTCTATCTCTTCCTTCATTTCCTAGATTGCTTTTCTGGTTATTTTTGTGTTGGTTTTCAGCCTTCTCTTGGATCTTGTAGAGCTTCTTTACAGTTCACACTTTGAATTAATTTCTCTCTTTTTCTGAATTTTAATTTTGGTTTTATTCCATTGCCAGAAAGCCAGTGCAATCTTTTTGGTAGTGTCACAACATTCAGATTTTTCATAGTACCAGAATTCTTAATGCTGGTTATTTCTCATCTAGAGAAGCTGACACTTGTAGTTGTTTGAATTTACTTCACTTAGATGGGATTCTTTTTCTCTCCCCCAACCTGCCTTGTGCCTATAAAGTATCATGTAGGGTAAGGTCTTTTGGTTTGCTTTTATAGCCTTGTGTACTTTTGTTGGCAGGTTTTATATTTGGTTGTGCAATTCAACTTACAGGCCTGTAGGTGGTACTTACTGGTGTGCGCCAGCAGCAGCAAAAGCAGACAGATGTATACTTGATCTTTGTTTACTGTGAGATGCACTGTATTGTTTCAGGTGATGGGCTGGACAATGGAGTTCCCTAGTCCCCTGAGCTTCTGTTTAGCAATGTGGTAGGCAAGACAGCTGGGTAGAGCTGGAGCACCTAGCTTGCCCACGAATACTCCAATGATGAGCACAGGCACTAGTCCTGCTAGGGTGGTTGAGGTCTCTGCTGCATGTTAGGGGGCTGCACTGGCTCCATGTCCTGGACAGGCAGAAATGTGATGTGTTCACTGTGACACCCTTGTTCTGGGGCTTGTGACTCTCAGTGCAGATGCACAGTATTGTCTGTCTCCAGGCCACAGTGTAGCTGAGAGTCACAGAAAATGCCTGTCGTGCAGTTCTCAATGGGAGTGGCTTCAGGACATGAGGGCAGAGTCTTGATGAATGAGTAGGGATTTCTCTGGTACGCAAGTGTGGAAGACCATTTTATGTAATAGCAAATGCAAAGGGATGAAGCATAAGAACATGGTATATTCAGGGAAGTATAAAGTTTAGTTTTTTATGGGAGCATAACGTATGAGGTGGAGGAATGATGGATGATGAGGCTGGACCCACGTCGTGAGACCTGACCCTGAAAGGTGTTGTTTGCCTTTATGTCTGAAGGGATTTAGCTTTAATCTAGCCAATGATATGAAAACTCGGCAGAATTTTTTGTATAAGTGCATTTTGAAGGATTTCCCTGTTAGCAGCATAGGTGCTGGATTTGGAAGAAGGTAAAATGAGAGCTGGGAACATTTCATTGAGAGGGCACAATGCCTCTTATGGGGAAAGAAGGGTCTACACCATCAACTCTTAGACTGTAGCAAGTTCTGTTATGGAAATGTAACCAAAGTGCACCAAAAGAATAATAATTAATTCTCTCTGGTTGATTAGTGTATGCCATGGAAATTTAGAGAGAGGAAGTGATATTATATAATTAAATGGAAATTATGTTGAGTAAATTTGTAATGTAATAAAGATCTCAGTTTTATTCTGAAAAGACAGAAATACTGTATACTCTTTTTATCCCAGAAGGCAAGAGAAATTTAGTTTGAAGAGTAACTCAACCTCTGGGGTGAGAGTATGACGTGGCTTGACGTCATACCAACGTCATTAACCCAACATTAAATGATGGGTTGAGTGAGTGAAGCATGAAAAGCCTAGTAACTGTGGAAAGCTTAGCCTGGTTTACATGGGATCATTAACTGTGCGGAAAAGAAAACTGGTCGTTAGAAGTGGATCTTGTTTTGACAGTTGTTCTGAGACCTTGGGCAGAATGGTTAACTTCTTCGAACCTCAGTTATAAAACTATGAAAGACATTTACTTCCTGGGGTTGTTTTGATAATTTAGTGAAACAAAGATACAGAAGTTTCCAGCACATAGTAGGTTCTTAATTCTGTTTGTATTACATTTCTCCTGATAAAGTTTATTTTTTCTTTTCTTTTTTTTTTTTTTGGGACAGAATCTTACTCTGTTGCCCAGGCTGGAGTGCAGTGGCACAATTGTAGCACCTGGCCTCAACTGATTCTCCCGCTTCAGCCTCCTGAGTAGTTGGAACTTCAGGTGTGTGCCATCACACTTGGCTCATTTTAAAATTTTTTGTAGAGATGGTGTCTCTCTTTCTTGTCCAGGCTGGTCTTGAACTCTTGGCCTCAAGTGATCTTCCTGTGCTGTCCTCCCGAAGTGCTGGAATAATAGATGTGAGTGGTTGCAACTGGCCTACTTTCATTGTTTATATAAGATGTGGAGTTTCAGTGTATTGTCCAGGCCAGTCTTGAACTCCTGGCTCAAACAGTCCTCCTATTTCAGCCACCTGAATAGCTGGGATTACAGGTCTGCAACACTGAGCTTATCTACCAGATACCCTTATTTATGAAAATTTTCTTTACATAAATTATTTTCACAAAAGAAGTTTTCAGAGCTGTTTTTATGTTTGCAGTTTCCCAAAATAACTGGCTTCAAATCATATGCCAAAAAAATATGTTTTGGGATGGCATATTCTAGTCTCCTGCAGTCATAGTTTGGGAGGGTATGTTCTGAGCCCCAATATCTCTCATCCTTTTTTTGCATGCCTTATACCAAGAGGTCCAACAAGCAACCAAGGTATTCAATTCCTTCTGCACCAAGCTAATAAGACACTATATAGAAACTGCAGAGTAGGACTATAAAAAGCTGAAAAAGCTACTTCGTTTAGAAGGTGAAATAGCAGGGTAAAGTGAATTCCAATCAGCTTTTTGCTGTATTAGGTGAAATAAGGAGTTCAGTGCTTTTGGTGACTAAAATGGCAAGTAGTTGCTTAGTAAGTTGCTTTGGGTATCCTGGACTCCTGCTTTTTCTGTACTTGACCTCGACATCTAGCCTGTTGATATAAGTCATGTGTGTCTTCTTTCTGTCTTATTTTTTGTATTTTCACTACTACTACTCCACGGTCAAGTCACTATCATGTCACCCGGATTATTACATACATACTGAATTGGTTTCCCTCTTCCTCTCTGGATGTTTACTAGAGTCACCTAGCACTTAAAGTGTTGTGCTCCAGAATGATTATGTCATGTTGGCAAAGAGAGCTAACTAAAATACTAGACTTTCATTTTTTTTGAAAGTCTAATTAATCTTCTGACATCTGAGGATTTAAATGTCACATCCTTTGTTTTTGGATAGTTGGTTTCCCTATTCCAGCCTTTTCACAAAGGTAGCATCCTTCCTATTTTTCCTTCAGGTTTCATGTGAAACTTCAGAGGAATCCCCTGAGGGCTGTCCAGTGGAACTTTCTGTGATGGGAGATGTTCGGTATCATGTTCACTGTCCAGTGCAGTGATGTTGGAGCTCAAGGTCACACTACCCCAAAGTATGACTTTAGGAGCCCACAATATGCCACTCCAAAATATGCCTCTTTGGCATATTGGTTATTTAGAGTTGGTTATTTTGAGAAACTGTAGACACAAGAGTAGCTCTGAAAAGTTGCCCTTTTGTCAGAGAAATTTGTATCTACAAGGGAAATCTTTTTCCCTGCCCTGCACCAGGAGGAGAGGGGCCGCTAAGTGGAAAAGGCATTGATTTAAAAGTGCACAACAAATCTTTGTTTTCAGTGTTTTTCCTGGTCATCCCCTTGTAACTGAGATTTCCCCACCACCCCCTACTTCCTTTATTTTTAGCAAATAATGGTATTCAAGTTTGAAGTTTAAACTCTTTGAAATCTACTCTGGAGATTTACTCAGCTTTCTTGAGTTTTCTCCCATGTATGTTTGAGGTATACATATGAAACAACTTTTGTTAATCTGTCTTTTGTTACAGGGAGTCCCAGTTTATGAAGGTAGAGAGAAAATTATTTTTCTCTCCTATGCCAGTCACTAGTTATTGAGCACTTAAACTGTTAATAGTGTGACTGTGAAACAAGTTTAAATTTTATTTAATTTTAACTGTAAGTGTTAGAGTCCTTAACTTGTGCCCTCACAGTACCCTGTGTACATTCCTCCATTATAACACGATAGCATATATTTTCCCAACATTTTATTATTAAACATATCACAAAGTTGAAAGAATTTTACAGTGTTTGTCTGTATACCCATCACCTAGATTCTACTACTAATATTTTATTATATTTGTTTTAACATATATGCATCTGGGCATTTCTCTGTCAACCATTAATCCTTTAAAAATGCATTTCAAAATAACACTAGTATACATGGCCCTAAATATTTTAACAGGCATATGACCAACTTTTTTTTGATACGAAATTAATGTACAATGAAATGTCCATATTTTAAGTGTATATTTGCTGAGTTTTGCTAACCACATATAACTGTGTAACCCATACCTCTAAGCAAGATGAGGACATTACCAGCAGTTCCGCCCTGCCTCTTCCCAGTCTATCTTTTCTCCTACCTTCCCAAGCAACCATTGTTTTGATTTTCCTCCTTTAATGTCCTTCAGCACCTCAAAAAGCTAACATCCTGCCCACCATAAAGGAGAAATGCTTTGGCTACTTAGTTTCCATGTGTAACTTTCTACACATATTTGAATACCAGTACAGCAAAGCAACTTTATTTTTGCTATGGTCTGAATATTTGTGTTCCCCCATTTCCCCAATTCATGTGTTGAAACCTAATCCAATATGACAGTATTAAGAGGCAGGGCCTTACGGGGGTGGGGACTGGGATTAGTGTCCCTGTAAAAGAGGCCTGAGGGAGCTTGTTTTCCTCTTTCACCACATAGGGACTCAACAAGAAAGTGCAGTCTATGAGGAATGGGCCCTCATCAGACACAGAATCTGCTGGCACCTTGATCCTGGACTTGCTAGCCCCTAGAACTGTGAGAAGTAAATGTTGTTGATAAGCCATCCAGTTTATATTTTTGTTATAGCAACCTGAATAGAACTAAGACAATTTTCTAACTAAGAAGATACAGCTATCCTTCTTGCAGCAAAGAGGTTCTTACCCATACCCTAATGGAGAAGACTTCCGGTTCCATCAGTCACGTATCCATCACTGGCTACATAAATTACTACTCTTACTCCATCACTGTCCCACTCAGTATTCAGTTATATAAGGACTAAATTATAAAGTTAACTTCAGTAATTTGTGTATAAAATAAAATTGGGAATTAGGGAGAAGAATATGGTTAGTACAGTCAATTCTTGTTACTCATGGTGGTTATGTTCTATAAAGTCATTGTGAATACTGCATTAGCAAATATTGAACCATTTCTTTTAGGG
The DNA here is from genome assembly GCA_004027715.1 of Plecturocebus donacophilus. Lineage (NCBI taxonomy): Eukaryota > Metazoa > Chordata > Mammalia > Primates > Pitheciidae > Plecturocebus > Plecturocebus donacophilus. The sequence continues at coordinate 45,195 of PVKP010011165.1, forward strand.
GAAATACTGGACTAAGTTTCTGTAAGCCTCAAATCACAACTTTTGTCAACAGATCAAGACATAACTTTGTTTTCTGTGTATTTCTATTTAAAGACACCTTACTACATATTGTTGATTTATTAACATTGAACTTATAGCTAATGTCACTGTCTTTCGTACTTGAAGAAAGTTTAACTAACACATATGTATTTTCAGTAAGACGTAGCCAGTTCTCCTGAGCGTAGGAACACCAGGCAGTATTTCAGTACTAAGCTTGGGAGCCACTTGAAATGGTGAAATCAGTGACAGGAAGCATACACAAAGTGGAAAAAACACTTGTTTATAATATGGAAGCTGACACAGGAAGGTGGAGTGTTGCTGTGTTCAGCCTCAGCTAGAACATATGCTTGGACTGTTTTCAGCATTTTGCTGCTCTGAACATGCATGTGTTCTTGAATGACTGTGAAAATGCTGTGAATATAACTTTGGGGATTACAAATGAATTTTAGTGTGTCGGCAAATAAGTACTGAATCTGAGTTATGAAAATTGACTGTATATACAAATAAACATGTATAAAATCAAAGAGAAAATATGCGAAGCTACTACATAGCTTGTGTCTGTAACTGGTCTGAGGTTGTAGCTGATATATTTGGCTTCCTTCATCTACTACCTGTTCCATACCTCTCTTGTCTTCTGCCAGAGAGGCAAAGAGTAGTAACAGTTTCAGCTACTTGAGCTTTTTTTTTTAACCTGATAGAGTGACTCATAAATTTTCCTTCTTGAAGGGACTATGTCTTATTAATTGCTCTGTTTTTTAGTTGCTGTAACTTTTCATTAACTTTGTACTGGGCATGGAAGTAGTAAGACACACCCTAGAGAATCTCCTGGGTTCTACTAATCCTACTTTGCCTCCATTGCAAAATGGTAAACTTGTTTCCCCTTGGTAATTGGGATTCATTTTTCCAACTAGTAGATTAACCATTGTTTTTGGCTTGTTGGTTTCAGTGACATAAGAAGTACAAAACGGCCATGTGGCAGTCTCATCTTCCAGTTAATTGGAAACATTGTTGTGTCCCCTTTGGAAGCATTTCTCCTTTAAGGACTAAGATCTCCAAACCATCAGAGCTCAAAGTTGCCAGGACTAGAAGCAGAAATGTTACAAGTGGGTTGTTTGGGTATAATGAGAGGAGCCATGCTTGCTTCTACTTCTTGACGCTGGCTGTGGGCAAGATAGCATCATATGGCCTGTGATTGAAATAATAAACTGCAGCTTGTAAAACAGAGCCTCATCCTTTCATGTTTTTGTCTCCTAACTAGTGCTACTACTTGAGTCTTCAGTAAGCCATTCTAGGTGATGAAATAATGGTAAAACCAGTTAATCGTAGTGTCATGAGCACATTGCCCATCTCTTTTGCTATAAAGTGAATTCCTTAATGAGGTACAGTGCTGTGTAGAATGCTGTGATGGTAGATAATACATTCTGTGAGTCTACGAATGGTGGTGTTGGCAGAAGCATTACAGGCAAATTCATATCTGGAATATAAGAAGCGGATCCATTATGGAAGAGAACAAAGTAAAATCAATCCACCATTAGGTGGCCAGCGGTCTCTTTCCCACCCGTGGTGCCATACTGGGAATTCAGTATTGGTCTTCAGTATTGGCAGAAGGACTTTGGGGTTCAAGTTGGTCAGCTTCATTTGGGTCCAAATAAATATTCCCATTCCAGATTTAAGTATTCCATTCTTACCAGTCTGTGCCCTTTGGCAGGAGAAACTTTGTGAGACTATGAATTCAGCTCTTGTTTTAATTTATCAACCCTCATAATTAAATTAAAATTTATATTCGATTTTCAGCTAAATCAGCTCTCAGACCATGACTTGAGCTGAAAGTTGGATCTGAGCTGGTTATTTTCTGTCTGTAGGTGCTCCAGTGCAGCAGTCCCCAGCCTTTTTGGCACCAGGGATTGGTTTTGTGGAAGACAGTTTTTCTGTGGACCAGGTTGACTGGGGAGAGGATGGTTTCAGGATGAACCTATTCCACCTCAGATCATCAGGCATTAGTTAGATTCTCATAAGGAATATGCAACCTAGATCCCTTGCATGTGCAGTTGATGATAGGGTTCGTGCTCCTATGAGAATCTAATGCCTCCACTGATCTGACAGGAGGTGGAACTCAGGTGGTAACGCTCACTTCCTGCTGTGTGGCCCAGTTCCTAACAGGCCATGGACTGGTACTGGTCCACGGCTGGAGGCTTGGGGACCCCTGCTTTAGTGCTCTCAAAAGAACCCACCCCACATGACAGTCCTTATTTTCATAATTTCTGCTTTTATGGTCAGTTGCAGCAGCCACTTGGGTTTCTAAGACGTGCCTCAGTTAGTACTTCATTACAGTCAACCAAAGTGCTAGCTTAGTTTATTGTGACTCTGATACCTACTGTGGATTACTAGCATTTCATCTCCCATTGGCAACGAACTTAGCACTGCACTGAAGCCCAGGATCATAACCAAACCATCCTCAGATTGCATCTGTGGGCCTGTCTCCAGGGACTGCTTCGAATACCAATTGTGTGTCAGTTAGGATCTATGGAGGAGAGACAGAAATCATGTAGTTACTTAGAAAGGGGAAGTTTAAGAGCTGTTAAGTTATGTTGGGACAGTAACTAAGATGTAAAGAGAACTCTAACAGATATTCTAGGACTAAGAGACAGCCTCAAGGAAAGACCAGCTTGCAAGAGGGTCCCCTATACCAGGCTCGGGTTCAGATCTTATTGGAGAAGGTATAGCCCAGGTTTGCTGGTGGAGAAGATTGCTATGTGGCTGGTCCATAGTAACTGGGCAAGCAGAAAACAATCTTTTCACATATATGTCAGCCAAGGCTGGTCAGCCTGTCTGTGAAGGGAGTCCAGGTGCTTCTGTGGGTGTGAAATCTGGAGTGTGTGGGCTGAGGTTGCTGGGTGACTGAGGAACTGGACCCCTGGGCATACAGCTATGGCTAAGTACCCCTGGATGTCCTCCTCATACATATGCAGCAGGAAGTCCACCCCATGACAGACCATGCAGCAGGAGCCAGAAGACAGTAAAATGCAGCAAGCAGAACCAGGAAGTGTCCTTCCTGCAGTGTTGCTTCAGTGCCCTGTACTGACAAAGATTACATTATACTTACTGTAAGGAGGAAATGCTTGCAAACTCCAGGCCTTTATTGCAGTGCATGTCTGAAGGATGAATTCAGAGCTGAGAGGCAATACACTGATAATTGGCCTAGTCTAACAGATCATGTTATTCTACTCAAAATTCCACAACAGTTCCCTATTTTAAGACAAGTAAATATTCAGAGCCACACATAGTCAGGTCCTCTACTTCTTGGACCTCATTCTATTATTTTCCTGTTGGCTCTGCTGCAGCCATCCAGGCATTTCTGCTGTTTCTGGAACATACCTGCATGCTCCCAACTTAGGGCCCTTGTACTTGCTGGTTCCTCTTCCTGGAAGTTCTTTTCCTAGCTGTCTGCATGGTGAGTTCCTCACTTTTTTCCACGTCTTGCTCAGATGTCAACTTCTCCAGAAGGCTTGCTCTTTACTCCCCCCCATTTACCACTGTAAGTCCCCTGAACTCCTTACCCCTTCACATGGGTTGACTTTTTCCACAGTACTTTTCACCTAACGTACTATGTAATTTACTTAGTGATTATGTCTGTCTTCTCCCACCATAACGTCAGCTGCTAGGAGGTTATGAGGGGCAGGAGTTTTTAATGTTGCTCACTTATGCCAGATACCTAGAATAGTGCCTAGTGCATTATAGGTGCTTAATAAGTACTTATATATTGTAATAGGCTATATGTTATTCATTAAAGGTAAGATTCTAACTTCAAACAATTTTCATTTTATTGTTCAAAATATTTTTACTACTTCTGCGTTACGTAACTTCCCTTTATTTTCTAGATTGGTTACATTCTTTTGACTGATTAGGTCAAGATGGGTATATTTTTTGTCTTGTGCTTCATAAAATGAAATAGGTTTTATATTTTATGTTCTTTACATCATTTTTCAGCTTCTGTGACTTTTCTCATCTAAGTAGATGACTGAGACAGATAACCATTTTTAACATTTATTTTTAAAAATTAAATCTTGGTTTGTGGAAAGTTAACTGAGTTTTTAAATTTATTTTTAGGTGCCGAATGTGGAGTAAATGCAGATGTTGAGAAACATCTTGAATTGGGCAAGAAATTACTTGCAGCTGGACAGCTAGCTGATGCTTTATCTCAGTTTCATGCTGCTGTAGGTTTGTATCATGGAACCAAACCACTCAGTGACTGTCTTAGTGAATTCTAGTAATAGCTCTTTTTTTGAAGTAACATTTTAAATAACATTATTTCATGTTTAAATAAAACATTTAAATATATTTATGGGATTCTGAGTGAAATAGATTAATAAAATAAATGTATAACACTTAAATGTATGTGTATCTGACGAGAGAATTTTGAAGGTTAGTGAGGCCTGCTACTACCAAGGGTAATTCAAGATAATTATGACAAACAACTTTTCTCAGTGTATTATTTGGTTTTTGACTTTTTGAACAGATTTTGCTGAATACAATTTAATTTTCTTGATGACTTGGTTTTCAATATATTTACTTGATACCCTTGAGAGATGCCACAGTTCATTGCCTCTTAAGTATTGCTCAGACTCCAACTGCCCTTTACACTGTTGCTTCTTATTTCTTACTCGTGTCTGTCTGTAGAGTAAACTGTTGTTACAGCTGTTTATCTGTTAGGACTGTGAGGACTGAGATGACCAGAATAATAGGTTCTTAGTGAAGGCTTAACAAATTTTCTCTCTTTTTTTTTTTTTTTTTTTTTTTTTTTTTTTTTTTTTTTTTTTTTTTTTTTTTTTTTTTTTTTTTTTTTTTTTTTTTTTTTTTTTTTTTTTTTTTTTTTTTTGAGACAGGGTCTTGTTCTGTCACCCAGGCTGGAGTGCATTGGTGTGATCATGGCTCACTGCAGCCTCAGGCTCCTGAATACCTGGGATTATAGGTGTGTGCCACTATACCCAACTACCTTTTACAACTTTTATTTTTTATTTTTTTGTAGAGATGGGGTCTCAGTCTGTTGTCCAGGCTGGTCTTAAACTTGTAGGCTCAAGCAGTCTTCCTGCCTTGACCTCCCAAAGTATTGAGATTGTATGCGTGAGCCACCACACCTGGCCTGGATTTCCTTATGAGTCACTGCTAAACTTTTGTGCTAGAACTTTTTGATACTGACTTTCCACAGAGACTTTTTTATTTACTTACACGTTTTTACCTTGATTTGAATGATTGAGAGTGACTAGTTAACAACCTGACAGGTAAGGAGGGTGGTATATATGTTTTTTTTTTTTGAGAAGGGGTCTTGCTCTGTCATGCAGGCTAGAGTGCAGTGGCATGATCTTGGCTTACTGCAACCTCTGCCTCCTGAGTAGCTGGGGCTACAGGTGCATGCCACCATGCCCAACTGATTTTTGTATTTTTTGTAGAGACTAGGTTTCGCCATGTTGCCCAGCCTGTTCTCGAAGTCTTGGTCTCAAGCGATCTGCCTGCCTCAGCCTCCCAAAGTGCTGGGATTATAGGTGTGAACCACCATGCCCAGCTGTGTGTTTTTTAATAAGATAGCTGTGCTCCCAGAAGAACTATCATTGTATTGTTGTAATTTACTGTATACACTCAATGTACTTAGGTTTTGGTTTGTCATACTTTTCGTTATGCTCTTTTTTAAACTCAGATTTTTATTACAGGTGTTATTAGCTCTTGAACTCATAGGGAACATATTTTTTTATAAATTGAAAAACTCTATTCAAGGCCGAACATGGTGGCCAACACCTGTAATCCCAGCACTTTGGGAGGCCAAGGCGGGCAGATCACTTGAGGTCAGGAGTTTGGGACCAGCCTGTACAACATGGTGAAACCCAGTCTCTACTAAAAATATAAAAATTAGCCAGGTGTGGTGATGGGTGCCTGTCATCCCAGCTGCTCATGAGGCTGAGAAAGGAGAATCGTTTAAACCTGGGAGGTAGAGGTTGCAGTGAGCCAAGATTGCACCATTGCACTCCATCCTGGGTGACAAAGTGAGACTCTATCTTAACATTAAAAAACAAAAAACCAAAACTCTAAAAGATACGATGTAATTATAAGAACATAAAAAATTTGAAAAATGAGGGGAAAAGTAGAAAAAAAACCTTTTTTAGTAGTAGAGAAAGCCATTTCACACTAATAAAGGGTTCACTCTACCAGAAAATATCAATTTTAAATGAGTTTGAGCCTAATAACATAGACTCTAAATACGTAAAACAAAAATTGACAGAACTAAAAGGAGAAATGAACAAATTCATAATTATAGTGGAAGGCTTTAGCCTCTTTCAATAATGTATAGGAAAACAGACAAAAATGTCAAGTAAAGATGTTAATTTGACCCGATTAAAATACACATAACACCTGCACACAGCTGCAGAATACACATTCTTCCAAGTGTAAGAACATCACAATAAAATATTATAGCAAAGTCTCTCATGAACATAATGACAAAAATTCTGAAAAATATAGCAAATGAATCTAAATTTTAAGTGAGTCCAAATATTATGTTTGTACACATACATACACAGCACTGGTTTTTATTACAAGGACATAAATTCGGTTTGGCATTCAAAAGTCAATCAGCGTAAGTCAACAAACTAAAGGAGAAAAATGTTGTTTCAAAGGGGAAGAAGTATTTGATAAATACTTAACACCATATGTGAAAGAAAAACCTTTTAAATAACTTGGAAATCTTTATTGTTGAGTACACCAAAAATCCTATACTTATGATGAATATTGATACCTCTCCCACACCCTACCACCCCTGAGATTGAGAATGAGACAAGGATACCCACTATTACTACTTGTGGTCAACATTCTGCTAGAGGTCCTAGCCAATGCAATTTGTTTGTTGTTGTTGTTGTTGTTTTGAGGCAGAGTCTTGCTCTGTTGCTCTGGAGGCTAGAGTGCAGTAGTGCAATCTTGGCACACTGCAGCTTCTGCCTCCCAGGTCAAGTGATTCTCCTGGCTCAGTGAGGCTTACAGGCATGCACGACCATGTCTAGCTAATTTTTGTATTTTTAGTAGAGTTAGGATTTCACCATGTTGGCTAGGCTGGTCTTGAACTTCCTGACCTCAAATCATCCACCTGCCTCCCAAAGAGCTGGAATTACAGGTGTGAGCCACCATGCCCAGGCTAGCCAATGCAATTTGTGTACCAATTTTATATCTTGCACCTTGCTGAACTTATTAGCTCCAGTAATTTTTGTGTGTGTGTGGATTCTGTAGGATTTTCCACATACAAGATTATGTTATGGGAAAGTATAGTTTTACTTCTTTCTTTATGACCTGGATCCCTTTTTTTCTTTTTGTTGTTTAATTGCTGACATGGTTTGGCTGTTCCCACCCAAATCTCATCTTGAATTGTAGTTCCTATAATCCCCACATGTCATGGGTGGGACCCAGTGGGAGATAAGTTAATCATAGGGTGTGGTTACCCTCATGCTGTTCTGAAGATAGTGAGTGAATTCTCATGGGATCTGATGGTTTTATAAGGGACTTTTCCCCCTTTTGCTCGGTACTTCTCCTTCCTGCCATCATGTGAAGAAGGATGTGTTTGCTTCTCCTTCTGCCATGATTGTAAATTTCCTGAGGCCTTCCAAGCCATTCTGAACTACAAGTCAGTTAAGCCTCTTTCCTTTATAAATTACCCAGTCTTGAGTATATCTTTATTAGCAGTGTAAAAATGAACTAATACAATTACTCAGTCACTGTAATTTGGCAAGAAATAGGGCATAAAGATTGAGAAAGGAAGAAATAAAACTGTCATTCATAGAGGACATGATGCTATGCAAATAATCTGCAAACTATCATAATTTAAATGAATTTAGCAAGGCACTCACTGGATAACAAAGGCAACATACTTTTGTAGCAATAGAATCTCTACTAGGAATAAACAAATACAAAATCTAAGAATAAATCTAATGAAAGATGTGCAAGAACAGTTTGCTGAATACCACAAAAATAGTTATAAGAAACTTACAAAAGACTTATATGAAGATATACCATGTTAATGGATAGGAAGATTCAATATTATAAAGATGTCAAGTGGCCCCCAGATTGGTCTACATATTCAATGAAATCTAATAAAATCTAGCACTTTATTTCATTGAAATTGACTAGCTTATTCTAAAATGTATTATGGAAATGCAAAGGACTTCTCGAGTTGCCTTGTGGATAAGATATGAGACAACCCAGGCCAGCTCTCTTTGATCTGTGGGAAGCATGCATGTATTCTTTGCCCTGACCATGTCTGTAGATAGAGGACAGCTCAGATAGCAACTCCTTCTTCCTTTCCATCAGGTCAGAGAGCCTACTAGTCTCTTGCCATTTAGGTTTTTCAGGGATGAGTCAGATACACCACTCTACTCTGTCTTGCAAAGAGGACACTTACCATCTTTTCCAAATGGCCTTACAAATCTCACCTTGGAATGTAAGGGTGGCTGGCACCTGTTGGGATGTCAGGTGAAACATAAACAGTTCCATTGCAGTAGCCTACTCTATAAACATATAGAGAACTCCTATCATCTGTACTCTGTGAAGCTATTAGAAAGTATGGCTTTGTGTATTACTTTGAAAAGGGAAACAGATTTTAATCTTGGTCTTGCCACTGGATAATCCTGTGACATTGGTCCAGTTATGTAAGAAAACACACGCTTTAAAAAGTAACCTGCAATTCCTAGCAGTTTTCACTGTGTCACCCATGGGAATTTTTGTGAAGATCAGATGGTAATAAAGAATACAAATATATCTTTGAAAATAGTGTACAATCACTCAGGAGGCTGAGGTGGGAAGACTACTTGAGCCCAGGAGTTGGAATTGCAGTGAACTAGATCGTGTCACCACAGTCCAACCTGGGCAATGGAATGAGACTGTTTCTCCTATTATATTCTCACAGTGCAGAATACTTCTGTGACCTCTGGTCACCAAAATGTGTGGGAATTTCTCCACCAGGTAATCCTACAGATTCTCCAGCAGACAGCAGCTGGATGACCTCTAATTCTGTTCAGTTCTGACACTATCTACCTGGAGATAGCCAAAGATCCCACAGATTGAAAGCCCAGTGTCACAAGACCACTCCTAACTTCAGAAGCCATTTATAAGCCCCTGGTTGTTTTACCTGTGCTTCTGACTGACTGGTTGTAAATGAGGATTCCCATGACCCCTTCCTTAGGTTCAGTTGATTTGCTAGAGCAGCTCATAGAACTCAGGAAAACACTTGTGTTTACTGGTTTATTACGGGATATTACAAAGGATACAGATGAACAACCAAATAGATGGAAGAGATGCATAGGGCCAGACATATGGGAAGGGGTGAAGTGCTTCTTTGCTCTCTCTGGGTGTACCACACCCTCCTGGAGCCTCCATGCTTTTGGCTGCATGGAAGTTCTTCCAAACCCTGTCCTTTTAGGTTTTTATGGAGGCTTTCTTACTTAGGCATGATCGATTATAATTGGTTATTGGTAACCAACTCAACCTTCAACCCCTAGGATGGTAGGGGGTACTAAAAATTCCAGTATTTTCACCTGGTCGGTTTCCCCATTATGCATAGTCCACATTCTTAGTATCTAGGGGTGCCCATATACCAGCCATTTCATTAGTATACAAAAAAGTAGTCACTCTAGAGATTCCACAGGTTGTAGGAACTATATGTCAGAAAACAGGAAGACGACCAAATGTATATCTTATAGTACAACAGATTTCTTATTTTTTTTGTTTGGTTTTATAAATTGGGGTTCCAATTCCATTTCCTATCTTAAAATGCCTAAAAATGGAACAGTAAAATTGGTGGAAGTAGACACTCCAGAAATATTGTATGTAGACAATTTTTGTGTATGATTGAATCCTTAGTACAAAAGCGAAGTCATACACAGTCCTCTGTGCAGATATTTTCTTCATGGATTGGAATGGTCAGGTTTTTCCAAATAGAAATCGAATGCAATTTACCTTATACTGTGTAAATGCTGTGTAAATAGTTGTTTTACTCTACCTTTTAGGAAATGATGAAAAAAGTCTGTACATGTTCAATACAGACACAATTTTTTTTTTCCTGAAATATTTTCAATCTGAGAGTGGTTGAATTCACAGATGCACAGAACCCATGGATACAGAGGGCCAAATGTGTATAAACCATTGATAATCAGTGCTTAGTGTCAGGTGCAGTCAAGGACATGTATTATAGAATGTTACGGAATTTGAGAGAGGGAAAGGTTTATTTTTCCATGTGTGGTCAAATAAGTCATTTGAGCTGTGCCTCAAAGATTGAGTAGGATTTGGTCACATGTAATTGATGGGGTTTTGTACTTTAGACCTTCAGTCATGTTATTTCCAGTATTATTCTTTGCTTAGTGTGAATAAGCTGTGGATAACTTAAGTTTTTTTAAAAAAAATTAATGAATATAAAAGTAATCCATATGTATTGTGAAACATTTTGGAATACATGGACGGCAGAAAGAAGAAACCTCGTCTTTCTGCCTGGATAGCCACTGTTGACATGCAGTGAATTGCCCTCTGCTCTCCAGTGTGTTACTTAAATGTTAGTAATTCTTAGGTATCAAATTATCCTATGGCTAGTTCGCAAACCAAACCCATAAAATTTTAATTTATTGTACCTTACAAATAAAATATAAATGGAACTGAAAAATACTGTATATCAAGCATATTCCAAATATAGTTACTCTGTTTCCTAATCTTTCCTTAAGTTAATTACAGTATGTTGTAAGAAATAGCCTATATTCAGGCTACTGCTCTTCCTCTCCTTTCCTTGCCTCCTAAGGGAAGTTGTTCAGTAAAGAAATTTTAGTGATGCTTAGCTGGGATCATATATTTTTGTTTTTAGATTTAAGCAAAAGAAGGTTTTTTTATTGTTAAAATACCGAATTCCTTTTTTTAAAAAAATATATTTTTTCTGACTGGTTTATCCTTTAACTTTTTTGTTACGGTAAAATGTATGAAAATTTACCATTTTAACCATTTGTAAGTGTACAATACAGTGGCATGTTGTTCACATTGTTGTGCAGTCATCACTATCCATCTCTAGAACTTTTTCATTATCCCAAACAGAAACTCTGTATCCACTAAACAATAGGACCCTATTCCTAACCCTCTACGTCAGCTCCTGGCAACCACTATTCTACCCTACGTGTCTATTATTTGAGTACTTTAGGTACCTCATATTAGTAGAACCATGCAATATTTTCCTTTTGTGTCTTGGCTTATTTCACTTAGCATAATGTTTTCAAGGTTTATCTTTGTTATAGCATGCATAGGAATTTCATTTCTCTATAAGGCTGAATGAGTATCTGTTGTATGTACGCTATATCCCACATCCCACTTTTTGTTTATCCATTCATTCATTCATTGACGGACTTTAGGTTTGTTTCCACCTTTGGACTATTGTGAATAATACTGCTATGAACATGTGTGTTTGAATACATATTTGACCCTTGCTTTCAATTCTTTGGGATATATACAAAGGAGTAGAATTGTTGGACCACATAGTAATTTTGCGTTTAATTTTTTGAGAAGTCATCTTACTGTTTTCCACAGTGGCCATACCATTTTACATTCCACCAACTGTGCACAAGCACTCCAGTTTCTCCTCACCCTTGCCAACGCTTGTTATTTTATCTTTTTAATAATAGCCATCTTAATGGGTGTGAACTGGTATCTCAATGTGGTTTTTTGTTTGTTTGTTTTGCTTTCTTAGTTTTTATTAGTATTTTTGTTGCCCCATGCAGGTCAGTGTTTTGATTTGCATTTCCCTTATGATTTGGATAGTGAGCATCTTTTCATGTGCTCATTGGCCAGTTGTATGTCTTCTTTCATGTTTGGTTGTATAGCCTAATCTCTTTTTCTGACCCACCTTCCCCTGACATTTTCAATGCCATTAATAACTGTTCACAACCATAATTTTGAATGATTATCCACTGTCCTGCCATATGATTATTGTAATGTTTTCCAAATGACAACAACTTTAAGGATAGAACTTTTAGGGAGTTTTAATTGTATATCTTATGATAATGAACTCCTGAGTACATAAATCTTTTCTTTTTTAAACATTGATGGCTGGCTTTTGTCAAGGTTAGTTTTCGAATTCTTTATATGCTTATATTTCTAAATTGCTTTCTAGAAGGATTGTTCTGCAGCAGATTTGTTTCTAATTGAATCCACTCCTTTCTCTACTTTGTAGGTGCTAATAAGCAGAGTAAAATTAGCTCAAAATCGAATTCATCTGTCTGCTTTCCTTACAAGTGTTAACTTCTCTAGTCTCTTTCTCTAGTCTTACTCTCATTTCTAATCTACTCCTTTGTCCTTGTACCTTTAATACTTCACTTCTATTCTAGTTGGAGTTTATGAGGGAGCAGAGGTTATAAGTTCAATATATCAATTTAGTCAGAAGTCTATACATTTTAAAATTCTGTACATTATGCATAGTCCACATTGTTAGTATTTTACTTAGGAAAATCTCAGCAGAGACAAACTGAATTGCATACTTTATAAAAGTTATGAGTCAAGGCTGGGTGCAGTGGCTTATGCCTGTAATCCCAGCACTTTGGGAAGCTGAGGTAGGAGGATTGCTGGAGCCCAGGAGTTCGAGACCAGCTTGGGCAACATGGTGACTCTTTCTCTACAAAAAAAAAATTAGCTGGCCATGGTGGAACATGCCTGTGGTTCCAGCTACTCAGAAGGCTGAGGTGGCAGGATTGCTTGGGTGTGGGATGTCAAGGCTACAGTGAGCCATGATCATGCCACTGCACTCCAGCCTGGGTGACAGAGACCCTGTCTCAAAAAAAAATAAAAATAAAAAAAGGTTATAAGTTGAATATAGTTAATATTCTAGAACAAGGGTTTGCGAACTTTTTTTCTAAAGGGCCAGACAAGTATTTTCCTACAGTCTTAAATTTTTCTTTTGTTTTTTTCTTTTTTTTGGGTAACTTTTAAGAAATGTAAAAACATTCTTAACTGAAGTCTGTGCATTGGATGTGGCTAGGGCTATAGTTTGCTGACTCCTATTCTAGGTCTATTTGCACAGATCTTGCCAGGCAGCATGACTCCTTTTTGATGAAGAGGTTCTTTTCTTAATGTCTGTCTTAGTAGAGTCGCAAAGCTGATACTGTCCAGGTGATTTTTTTTTCAAATTTTTGAATAAATAAGAGGTAATATTATTTTAATTTTCAGATGGTGATCCTGATAACTATATTGCTTATTATCGGAGGGCTACTGTCTTTTTAGCTATGGGCAAATCCAAAGCTGCACTTCCTGATTTAACTAAAGTGATTGAATTGAAGATGGACTTCACTGCAGTAAGTATATCTAAACTTTCTTTAAAGGGGAACTTAAGAGAACTTGGGAGAGAGAATTGGTTTCATAAGGTGAGGACTGGTATGCTAGATATAACCAGAAGAGATCAAAGCTACAGTGATCTATTTGACTGAGGAACAAGAGAAATTCAGAGTCCCTAGAATCAAAGATCCGTGTGAAAGAGAGCAACAGGTTCTTAGATGTTTTTTTCAGAAGTCTGGCAGTGATGTCAGCTTTGTGGTTTAGAAAGACAAATCTGTGTGGAGGATGGAGTATGAGGCAAGATGTGAGGCCGAGACATGAGTTGATAAAGAGGCTGAATTAAGAGTATCAGGTGACATACATTTTTCTCAGTATCACATTATACCTAGTTTAAAAGTGACCACATAATTGGAAGTAAATCACTCCTCAGCAATTGCATAGCATTTCACAGGTTTAAATAAAATATTAGTTGGCTGCTTATTTGTTATTTTCATCCCCTATTCCTTCCTGTTTCCATTGTTAAGCACACTTACTGGCATAAAAGAGGTTTTTAATACCCATTTTTAAACAGCATTCTAGCCTGGGCAATAAAACAAGAATTCCATTCTCTCTCCCTCTTTCTCTTCCTCTTTCTTTCTCTCTTTCATTTTTTTTTCCTTTCTTTTGCTGTTTCTTTCTTTCTCCTTTTCTCTCTTTTTCTGAAAAAAAAAAAAAAAAAAAAAAAAAAAAGAGTATCAGGTGACTGACAACAGTTGCACTTAAGGCTGTAGCAGGAAGAATAAAGTGGGGATTACTTAATTGGGCTATCATTTGTGGTGACAATAAAATGCTAAATTAGCAGAGACATCTTCTGGAACCAACCTACAAGCTTTAGAGGTGGAGAAACTTGTAGTCTAATAGGAAATCCTGATGATTGCCAGGTCACCATAAAGGCTGTGACGGAGATGTGAGCAGGGAAGGGACTCATGAGGTGGAATTCAGGTGAGGCTTTCAGAAGCAGAATTGACAACCACTGACCACTTAGATGGTTTCTTATTTCCTATTGTATTTCAGGAGGATTTGAGATAACTGATGAGATATGGGGTGAATATTTGATTTGAAATATTACTAATATTTTAAGATGGAATTCCCAAATCTCAAATATTTATCAAATTTATCTTACACAGCTAAGCAAGCACAACCTTTCATAAAGATTAAATGGCTCATTTTTCTAGTTTTATGATAGTTCAAGTGGCTTTAATCTTACTTTTTATGTGTATTGATGCATTTAAAAGGGTTAGGAAAATTTAATGTACTACAAGAGTAATATATATAAAGTTAAGTGGAATACTTTTACGGCTTGATTGGTCATCAGAGAGTTGGTATTGAAAGAAATGGGATTATACACATTAGAAGAAGAGGGATATCAGATGAAGAGGGAGAAACTGATGCATGTTAAAAGAGAAGAGGGACTGGTAAAGTCCCAATTCATGCAACTTTTATTGTAGGGCAAAAAGTTATGGTAAAAAGTATTTTTAAAAATTGACATACAATTTATATGCCATCAGATTTACCCTTTAAAAATATTCAGTGGTCTTTAGTATATTCACAAGTTGTGTAGTGGTCACCACTAGCTACTTCCAGGACACTTTTATCAACCCCCAAAGAAGCTCTGTAACTGTTAGCAGTCACTCCCCACTTCCACTCTAGCTCCTGGCAACCACTTATCATAGATTTGCCTGTTTCAGATATTTCATATAAACAAAATCACATAATGTTTGGCCTTTTGTGTCTGACTTCTTTCACTTAGCATAATGCTTTCGAGGTTCATTCATGTAGCACATATCAATATGTCATTCCTTTTTGTGGCTGAATAATACTGTATGGATATATTTGTATATTGATTTGTTAGTTGATGGGAATTTGGGTTATATCCACTTTTTGGCTATTGTTGTGAACATACATGTACAAGTTTTTGTGTGGACATGTTTTCAGTTTTCTTGGGTAGAACAAAAAGTATTTTTAAGGAAGCATGCATTAAGAAAAATTATACACATTAATTTGTTCCAGGAATTATTTTTGGTGTCTAGTAAAATGGACATTGAAAAAAATAAATATTTATTAATAACTTGTTTGTTTAGTTTTATTCTTTGTGTTTAAAAAAGATTTAGAAATCTATAATATTCAGGATATTTCTCCCTCCCCTTTTTTTCTAGGCGAGATTACAGAGGGGTCACTTATTACTCAAACAAGGAAAACTTGATGAAGCAGAAGATGATTTTAAAAAAGTGGTAAGTTCAATTTGTATTTGACTCTAGGGAGAAGTTATTTTGAGAGAACTTATTGGACCTTTTTTTGTATTATGACAGTTAATAGTAATTTTACAGCTAAGAGTCAATAGTCTTAGTAAGTAAATAGAGAATAGTCTGATTTATGTATTTAAGAATCACAAATCCTGAATTACTATTTGGTGGCAGACATCAAGGAATCCTGTTAACAGTTGGGAAGGTAAAGTGTACCCAATAGATATATAATCTTAACTCAGTTTATACAGCTTGCTTATTCTTTGTGCACCATGAGAATCTAAAGATGTCAGCTGAGCTACTTTTAAAGTCCTTATTAGTTAATCCTTATTGGGCATTGAATCTATCCTTTCGGAAACCCTTCTTCGGATTTGAGAGGAATAATGAAACAGATTCTTAAAAGGGAATTTTGCAGTCATCCATTATGGCTGCTTTACAAAGTGTAAAGTGCTTTGGATTTGTTGGGGAATATTATAGATTTTGTGTCATGGAAGGGAGTATATACTAAAAAATGATTTGGTTAGAGACACTTAGCCAGTCTTTTTATGCCCTCATTTTGCTTGTTTTAAAGACCAGCATTTTTGTTTTACATGGATTTCTTTCTGGAGTGGTCTGGAAAGGGTATACAAGCCACTGTTTATTATTTGTATTTTTTATGGTTTATGGAAATGCTTAGTTACTATGATGATAACCACTGTGAAAAGAAAACAAAAATTTCTAACATGGTCATAAGCCTTGTCACAATATTCTGTCATCTGTGGATAAATCCAAAAACATTAGATTTAATTGTATTGGATCAGAAACGGCCTCATGGTCTCAATAAAATTGGTTATCATATTCTTTTTATCTGATCTCCCCTCCTACTTGGGAAGATGCTTGTGAGCAGGCTGAAGACCAGGTGATGGGGAGGTGCTAATGCTAAACTAACCTTTCCCTAGCCCAGGCCTTCGTTCAGAGAAGATGTTGCATAAACATCTGTCAAATGGATGAATGAATTATAAAACATGAAAATGTGTTTCTGCTTCTAGCAGATGCTTAAATCTGTTATTTGGATTTTTTTTCCAATTATAACTTTAGTCTTTTAGAAGTAACATAATTTAGGATAGAGTTTTAGCACAAATTAATTCTTATTGGGCATTGGATGTATTCTTCTGGATAACTGAGATCTGGTACCTTGGATATGTCTTGGGTTAATGTCTTTTCTGTGATCAATATTAAAACTTCTCAGAAACAAGAAAAGAGATTCTTGTAGACTTTCTACTTTTTAGATTGCTCTTTGATAGTCATACTTCTGCTAGTGTGTTCTTAAAACTACTCTTAGTATTGTTACAGGGATTCTTCCCGTGAGAATGTATGTCTGTATTGAATAATCTTTTAGTTTTTTTTTTTTTTTTTTTTTTTTT
>PVKP010011166.1:9350-62368 GCA_004027715.1 Plecturocebus donacophilus
AAAAAAAAAAAAAAAAAAAAAGACTGGGCTTTTTTGCAGAAATTGATATCTTAGGCTGGGCATGGTGGCTCATGTCTATAATCCCAGCACTTTCAGAGGCCAAGGCAGCCGGATCACTTGAGGTCAGGAGTTCGAGATCAGCCTGGCCAACATGATGAAACCCTGTCTCTATTAAAAATACAATACTTAGCTCAGCATGGTGGTGCACGCCTGTAGTCCTAGCTACTCAGGAGGCTGAGGCAGGAGAATCTCTTGAACCTGGGAGATAGAGGTTGCAGTGAGCCAAGACTGAGCCGCAGCATTCCAGCCTGGGCCACAGAGTGAGTCTCTGTCTCAAAAAAAAAAGAAAAAGAAAAAGAAATTGATAAGCAGAATCTTAAACTCACATGAAAATGCAAGAGACCCAGAATAGCCAAAACAATCCTGAAAGAGAACAAACGCTGGGGAAGTCACACTTCCCAATTTCAAAAGTTACTACAAAGTTACAGTAATGAAGACATGTGGTACTAGCATAGCTAAAGTGGAGGAATGTTTGAGTCTGGAAGTCTGAGACGATCAGCTTGGGCAACATAGGGAGAACCTGTCTTCACAGAAATTTTTTAAAATTAGTCAGACATGGTGGCACACACTTGTAGCCTCAGCTTCTTGGGAGGCTGAGGTGGGAGGATTGCTTGAGGCCAGGAGGTTGAAGCTGCAGTGAGCTGTGACTGCACCAATGCACATCAGCCTGCCTGACAGAGCGAGACCCTGCCTCAAAATAATAACAATAATAATTCAAAATAAACGAAAGACCTAACTATAAGAGCCTAAATTATAAAACTGTTAGAAAAAAAAAATAGTGTAAATCTTAATGACTTTAGATGAAGGAATGGTTTTTTAGATAGAAAAAGAAAATTAATGTAAATCTTCATGACTTTGGATGAAAGAATGGCTTTTTAAGATATAAAACGAAGGCTGGGCAAGGTGGCTTTCACCTGTAAACTCAGCACTTTGCAAGGCCAAGGTGGGCGCATCACTTGAGGTCAGGACCAGCCTTGCCAACATGGCAAAACCATGTCTCTACTAAAAATACAAAAATTAGCTGGGCATGGTGGTGGGCGCCTGTAAACCCAGCTACTCGAGGGACTAAGGTAGGAGAATCACTTGAACCTGGGAGGCAGAGGTTGCAGTGAGCTGAGATTGCACAGAGCGAGACTCCAACTCAAAAAAAAAAAAAAAAAAAAAAAAAAAAAAAAAAAAAAAAAAAAAAAAAAAAAAAAAAAAAAAAAAAAAAAAAAAAAAAAAAAAAAAAAAAAAAAAAAAAAAAAAAAAAAAAAAAAAAAAAAAGATATAAAACTAAGCACAAAAAACTGAAGGGAAAAAACTAAATTAGACTTTGTCAAAATTAAAAACTTTTGGGCTCCAAAGTACACTACCAAGAAAGTGAAAAGACAAGTCACAGAATGGAAAATATTTGCAAATCAATATATAATGGTTTAGTATCCAGAATATATAAAAAACTTACAACTCAACAGTAAAGATAAACAAGTTTAAAAATGGACAAAGGATTTGAACAGACATTACTCCAAAAGATATAAAACAGTCAATAAGCACATGGAAAGGGGCTCCACATCATCAGCCATTAAGGAAATGCAAATCAAAACCTCAGTGAGACATTTCACACACACTAGGATGACTAAAATTTAAAAAGGGAGTAATAAATGTTGCCAAGAATGAGGAGAAAATGGAACCCTCAAACATATGCTGGTGGAAATGCAAAATGGTGCAGCCACTTTGGAAAACAGCCTGGCCGCTCCTCAAAAGGTTAAGAATTACCACATGATCCAGCAATTCTATTCTTAGATATATACTCAAGAAAATTGAACACACACGTTCGTACAAAAAAACCTTGAACATGAATGGTCAGAGCAGCATTCTTCATAACAGCCAGAATTTGGAATCAACTCAAATGTACATCAATGAATGAATGGATAAATAAATATATCCATTCAATGGAATAATATTCAGTCACAAAAAGGATACTGATACATACTACAACATTGATGCACTCCGAAAACATTATGCTAAGTGAAAGAAGTCAAACATAAAAGATCATATATTGTATTATTCAATTTGTATGAAATGTCCAGAAAACGCAAATTCAAGGAGACAGAAAGTAGATTAATGGTTGCCAGGGGTCATAGGAAGGGGGCATGAGGAGTGACTGCTAGTGGGTATGGTGTTTCTTTTTGGAATGATGAAAATGTTAGGGGATTATATAGTGGTAATAGTTGTACAACTCTGTAAATATACTAAAACCACTGAATTGTACACTTTTTAAAAGAGTGAATTTTATGGTATGTAAATTGTATCTCAATTTTTTTAAAAAGGCAAATGGCTCACCTTAAAAAACTGATTTCCTTACTTCTATTTCAAGCCACCTAAGAGATTTCTAAAAATACAGAAATGTTTGCAATGATATTTGACATTTATAATCCTACTGCAACAAATACTATAATCCAATTTATTTTTAACCAAATTATTTGCAGTTATCAGTTGATAGCCCAAACGTTATACCTATTCCTGCTTCTATTCTAAATAATAAAGATCTGAAAATTCCTCTGAGTTCATGATTTATCTCAGTCATTTTTTTTTTTTTTTGAGACAAGAGTCTCACTCTGTCGCCGAGGCTGGAGTGCAATGGTGCAATCTTGGTTCACTGCAGCTTCTGTCTCCCAGGTTGAAGTGGTTCTCTTGCCTCAGCCTCCCAAGTAGCTAGGACCACAGGCACCCAGCACTACATGCAGCTAATTTTTGTATTTTTAGTAGGGATGGAGTTTCACCAGGTTGCCCAGACTGGTCTCAAACACCTGACCTCAGGTGATCCCCTCGCTTCAGCCTCCCAAAGTGCTAGGATTACAGGCATGAGCCACCATGCCCAGCCTCAGTCATTTTTAAAATTTGTATTTTTCTGAAGTAACTGAAGCTAAAACAAAGTTTTCATTTGAGAAATTTTAGTAATATTGTCATCTAGAAACAGGTAAAACACATTGCTCTTGAAATGATTATTATTTAGCACAGCCATCTTAAAGCAGTACTTTAAAAATTTAATTACTCTTCCTAGGACAACAAAAAAGTTAGGCAAGAAACAATTTTTCAATATTGGTATTCGTATTAGTATATTCTCATGCTGCTATAAAGAATTGCCCAAGAGTGGGTAATTTATAAAAGCAAGAGGTTTAATTAACTCACAGTTCCACAGGGCTGAGGAGGCCTCATGAAACTTACAATCATAGTGGAATGGGAAGCAAACATGTCCTTCTTCACATGGCAGCAGGGAGAAGAAGTGCCAAGCAAAGGGGGGAAATCCCCTTATAAAACCATCAGATCTCATGAGAACTCACCATCACAAGAACAGCATAAGGGTAACCGCCACCATGAGTAAATTACTGCCCACTGGGTCCCTCCCACAACACGTGGGGATTATGCAAACTATTAACACAATTCAATTTGGTGGGGACACAACCAAACCATATCAGTATTACAATATAATACGTAAACCAGACACTTTAAACCATAAAACAAATACAGATTTCCTTTCCCTTGGAATATAAATAGCACTACAGGGCTTAATCTATACAGTAATAAGAATTTAAGTGAAATTTTTTCAAAGCACTAAAAAGAAAACATACTCTTTATATTTGCCTTTTATAACATTGTTTTGAGTATCTGGTTTTCCATATCAAAAGTCTGTAAACTTTGCATTAACACTATAATCTACAATAGAAGCTTTGGAAGCATTTGAAACAGAATGAAATAGTAATTCAAGTCTGATATTACTGGGTTGTTCTATACACAGTTAAATAAGATTGATTCTCCCAAAAATCTAAGAGTAGGCCAGGCATGGTGGCTCATGCCTGTAATCCCAGCACTCTGGGGGGCGTGGGTGGGTGGATTGCTTGAGGTCAGAAGTTCGAGACCAGCGTGGCCAACATGGTGAAACCCTGTCTCTACTAAAAATAAAAAAATTAGCCAGGTGTAGTGGTGCACACCTGTAGTCCCAGCTACTTGGGAGGCTGAGGTGGGATAATCACTTGAACGCTGGAGGCAAAGATTACAGTGAGCCAAAATCTCACCACTGCACTCCAGCCTAGGTGACTCTGTCTCAAAAACAAAAAAAACAAAAAACAAAAACAAAAACAAAAGAAAAACAAAGGGTAAAGAGGAGGGCTTAACCATTTGAGAAATAAACATCAAGGTCTGCCATGATTAAGCTACTTTCTAAAAAAGCCTCAATGGATTATAATAGGGCAACATGGTTTTCACTGCTTAAGTTCAATTAAAATTGCATATATTGTTTTTACTCTTGAACACAGTGGTTTATACTGTATCAAGAGTGGTTAATCACAAGAAAGACATGAACACAGAAAGGAAAACCTTATCCAACTTCAGTATTATTTTAGTAGTAATGTATATAAAATCCAATCACTGCTTGGGTGACCTTAGGAGAGAGCAAGCCTAAGAGACAAAAACATTTATACCTTTTAATTAAATTATACTGTCACCTCATAAAAGTGTGAGGTTCAACATCTGTTTTCTTAAAAACAGAGCACTTGCCGGGCACGGTGGCTCATGCTTGTAATCCCAGCGTTTTGGGAGGCTGATGTGGAGAGATCACAAGGTCAGGAGTTCAAGACCAGCCTGGCCAAGACAATGAAACCCCATCTCTACTAAAAATACAAAAATTAGCTGGACGTGGTGGCAGGTGCCTGGAATCCCAGCCACTCGGGAGGCTGAGGCAGGAGAATTGCTTGAACCCGGAAGGCAAAGGTTGCAGTGAGCCGAGACTGTGCCACTGCACTACAGCCTGCATAATAGAGCTAGACTCCGTCACACACAAAAAATAAATAAAAAAAAAAAAAAAAAAAAAAAAAAAAAAAAAAAAATAAAAAAAAAACCAGAGCACTGAATAGTTTAATACAGAACCTAAATGATAGTTAAGATGTTTCTAAAATGTATGCAGAACTCTTAAGACTATATTGCACCAAAGAGTTCTTTTAAATTATGTATATTGAAACCATGGTGTTTTACTTTAAATTAAAATGCAACAAAATCTTGATAAAACGATATAGGAGAAATAAACATTGATTTCTGAACGAAATGTGTACTACCTTACCCTCGAGTGAATCACTGGGAAGTATGAGCAGAAAACAGATATCCTGGCTGTGAAAACAACTGCATATTCAAATTGGAAGGAGTCATAGCACGTATGCTTTTAAAAATAAGCTTCCAAAAACTGTTTTAACAGTTTTGTTTTCTTTTTGGAACATGTCTTTTATAAATAATTCTCATTTATCATTCCAGAAAATATAACAAACAGTTTGTAAGAACCCATGAAAAAATGTTTCTCTAAGGCCATGAATTGGTTTGCTAAGTTCCACTGTTTTATTCAAGTAAAAAGCCCTTCTAGAACAAGGAGTATGCAAAGAAAACCAATCACCTTCAACTCTTGGGCCTGTATACCTCTTGGAGCTCTATCACTCTGGAAGCCAAAAGATAGAATGCTCATATGAGCATTTGCAAAATGTTCTCTATTTACATTTTTAAAAATCTAATACGTGTAAGTTTTTCTGGCAGATTCTTTTTGTATGTTACAAAACAAAACATCGAAAGCTCAGAGTAAGATAAGAATTCTTTCTCCTTAGAAAGGTCAAGCAGATACTTCTTGACATCATGTCCTTTACACAATGGCATATTGTTCATATAAAAGGTCTCTTATCCTATAAAAATCTTGACAAAGGCAGCCTTCTAATCCAATGCGTCCAGTTTCCGTCTAGAAACCAAATAAAAAAAAATTCTTTAGTACATTTTCTATTCATTAATATGCAGACATAGTAACCGAAATAATATAAAATAGATTACTTTATAATTGGTCAGGACATGGGTTTCTCTGATTCATAGCATATGGATATAATATTGAAGTCATGAATTTTACATAGACACATAAATGTCAGAGGATTCAAATAATTAAAATTTACAATAAAATTATGTATCATTTCTTCAAGAGTCTTTCATAAGCCTTCAAGTCAATAAGACTTTTATAAACCTTCTAGGTCATCATCATGAATATAAATTACTGACCTTCAGTTTTGTGAAAATACCAATCAAGAATTACAGAATTTCAAAATGACAAAACATCAGAGGTATGTGTTCAATTCAGCCCTTATTGAAACACACTTACTCTACGGACTGCTACTTGATTGTTGCAAACAAGTACACCTCCTACAAATTCAGCTTGAATCCCTTCTCGTAAAAGAACTTGTTTGAAGTCTGACAGTCTTGGTTCATTCATAAAAACTGACTGATGTCCAGGAACCTTAGATTAGGTCAAAGGGGAAAGAGTAACTTCAAGTAAAACACCAGACACACAACTGTACTGAATAAAGTTAAATACTACATGATCTCTAAGAGATTTTCTGTTATTCCCTGAAGTCCTTTGACAGATCATTTCAAGACTATAAATCACATTCCAAGTTGTTATTCTAAATTTTACCCCATTATTTAACATTACAAAGCCCTTCAAATTTTCTGTTTCACCATCAGTTTTATTAGTCATGCCTCATCATAACAGAGACATTGTGTAATGTTATGCTTCACTCATCCACTTGCCTAAGGGGGTCAACTAGAGTGCCATGGGCAGGACTGAACCAAAAATTAATTTTCTAGATCCCAGTTGTTTGCTTACTTCAAAGGCCAATTCCTCCCTAATCCCATTTTCCCCATCTCTCCTTCCTCAGAGCAAATGCAATGGATGCCACAGGTTCTACAATCAGCAAGGAAAGTGGTTATTGTCTAATGCTGCTGCTTTTTGCTTTGATAATACTTTGAAGAGCACTAACTTTAGCACAGAAGAAAAAAATATTCTAATTCCTCCTCCCAACTTTGAGGGTTGTACTAGAAAGGAATCCAGCAACAGAGACTGTTTCTGTATTCTGAATTTCATAGTAGGGCTAAAGACATCACTTGACATGCATGTAGGATTCATAGCTTTAATATTTTCCCAAGTTTAATTACCTAGAGCCTTTGCTAATTAACTAGATACCTCTCAAGAATATGTAAATGCTAGACTAAATTATATCTAAACTTAATTGAAGATTTCTAACTATATCAAAACCAAAAGTTATTTGAACTGAATGAATAACATTAAAAAATGGAGTGCAACAGTATATGACTTTTGGCTGGGTGCAGTGACTCATGCCTGTAATCCCAGCACTCTGGGAGGCCAAGGTGGATCACCTGGGGTCAGGAATTCAAGACCAGCCTGACTAACATGGTGAAACCCCACCTCTACTAAAAATACAAAAACTAGCCGGGGATGGTGGCAGGCACCTGTGATCCCAGCTACTCCAGAGGCTGAGGCAGGAGAATCGCTTGAACCTGGAGGTAGAGGTTGCAGTAAGCCGAGATTGCGCCACTGCACTCCAGCCTGGGCAACAGAGCAAGACTCCATCTCAAAAAAATAAACAAACTAGTATGACTTTCTTAGAAAACTATAAATCTCAGGTCAGGAGGGGTGGCTCACGCCTGTAATCCCAGCACTTTGGGAGGCCGAGGCGGGCAGATCACAAGGTCAGAAGTTCGAGACCAGCCTGACCAACATGGTGAAACCCCGTCTCTACTAAAAATATAAAAATTAGCCAGGTGTGGTGGCGCATGCCTGTAATCCCAGCTACTCGGGAGGCTGAGGCAGGAGAATCGCTTGAACCTGGGAGGCAGAGGTTGCGGTGAGCCGAGATCGTGCCATTGCACTCCAGTCTGGGCAACAAGAGTGAAATTCTGTCTCAAATAAGAAAAAAAAAAAAAAAGAAAAAAAAAAAAAAAAAAAAAAGAAAAAAAGAAAAAAAAAAGAAAGCTATAAATCTCCTGATTGGAAGCAGGCAGGTGATCCTCACAATCATCAAACTTAATATTTAAAAATCTATACCAAAAAAACAAACCATGAAACAATTATGTACCTTAAAAGACTTGCTAAAGATATGTCATTCCTTAGCTGTATAGAATTGACATACAATTGATATATACACAAAGACATATACACAGAAACATGTCGTGAGTTCTTTTTAAAATTCCAAAATCAGCCTACATGGGAGACATATTTTATTTTCAAGACAGGGCCTTGCTCTATCACACAGGCTAGATGCAGTGGCACAATCATGGCTCACGGTAGTCTTGCACTCCTGACATCAAGCAATCTTCCTGCCTCAGCCTACTTAGCTGAGACTAAGGTGCACACCATCATGCCTGGCTACATTTTTGCCATTTTTCATAGAGACACGGTGTCACTGTGTTAAGGCTGATCTAGAGCTCCTAACCTCAAGCAATTCTCCCACCTCAGCCTCGCCAAAGTGCTGGGATTACAGGCGTGAATCACTGCTCCCAGCTGACATGTATTTTAAATGGTTAAAAATATAAGCGGTTCCATAGATGCACTTAGTTTTGGAGTGGGGGAAAAAACCCAAAAGACACGAAAACTAGAAGGATGACAAATTCAGGAAGAAATCAAAAAAGCACACGCTTTTACCTCATGAGGTGGCAAGGGCTCCAAAGTAGGAATGATCTCACTTTCTTCACCTGTTTCTTTTTCATCATCTCCGAACAGACTTTTCATGGCCTTTTGTTGCGCTATAACGCTGGCATCTGAGGGAGCATCCACTTGCATTTCTGAGTCTTCTCCATCATCCTTTAGTTCTCCTTCTTCTAAAATAACCCCTGTGTCCACTTTGGAAACTCTCATATCTAAGACACCATCTATCCAAGCCAATTCAGCATCTTTTGCCTTACAAAACTGAAGAGAGCTGACAAGTGAGTCTTTTAATCTCACCTAGATATGCAAAGGAGAGGAAGAGAAATAAAACCCACAGAATACAGATTAACAAATTAAATGTAACCTATTATCATGTTCTAGCTCTGGTAATATATTAAAATTGGAAAATCTTTCACTCATCTGAGCCTCACAATGACCTGCAATGACCTCATTACCTGTAGATCACTGGGCCCCAGTCTACTTGCCAAAATAGAGATTCTTAACCCTGACTACACAATGAAATCACATGGCAATTAAAACAAAAAGTGTATCAGGACCTCTAACATAACTGGTAAGATTAAGACCAGAGCTGAGTCCCTCTGACCCTCACAAAGCTCCCCAGATGAGTCTCACGTGCAGCAAGGTTGAGAACCACTGATCAGTCCCATCCTCTAGTACTTGGCATACTTCAGTAGTTACTGAACTGCCTGTCCTTTCCTGAATATATCATACTGTTTCACATCTCCATATTCTTGGAATGTTGCTTCCTCTTACTCTGCCCAGAATAAATTTCTTGTCGGGTATGTTTGCACCCATTTCTTCCAGATATAGACATCACTCCAGCCTTAAACTGACACCAGCTCCCATTATCAGAGAGAGTTCATCTCTGTACTGTGCTAGTCCTGTATTTGGTATCCATCTCCATTTGTTCCAATTAGGAGTAGAACCCTGATATCTGGGAATTTTTCTAAAACTTTTGAATTCTTTTATTTTCCTCACCTCTGTACTTTTGCAAATATGGTTCCTTCTGCATAGAATATTCTTCCCTGCCTTTCCTACTCTATCTGTTCTGGCAACCTATCTAAACATCAGATAGGATTAGTTATCACTTCCTGCAGGAAACCCTTTCTAAACCTCTAAATGTGGGTGGTTTCTCCTCTTGATACTCTTATAGCATCCTCTACTTCTTCTCTCAGAGGCACAACAACGTGATAAATGGTATTTCCTTGTTCTAAGCCCCTTACCCTATCAAGTCTGCAAGGGCAGGAAACCATCCATGTCTGTCTCACACATCTCTGTATTTCTAATGTATCTGTCCTAACTTGCAACAGAAAGTACTTATTTCTACTCAACGGCAACTCCTGGAATGTTTACCTGGTAGATGTGAGTTTCACTAGTGGCATCAACTGTTTCATGTAGCTTTGGCATGTACACTTTAATATCTTTCCCACCAAAGGCACGACAGCACTCTGCCAGATCTTGACTGGCCTCTGGTGGGCCATGGACGATGATCAACTGTCGTGGTTTCATCTGATTAATGATTTTTTTAATGGAATCCCCATCAGAGCGTCCTTCATAGTCTATGTAGGTAACACGGGCTCTGTAATTAGATATGATTATTCAATATTACTTTTCTCATAATTCTAAAAAAGATGGCTTTTATCATGTATGCAATATATAAAACTAGGATATGAGAAATACACATTATAGTATCTGTATTATTTATTTATTTATATTTATTTTTTCTGAGATGGAGTCTCACTCTTTTGCCCAGGCTAGAGTGCAGTGGCATGATCTTGGCTCATTGCAGCCTCCACCTGTTGAGTTCAAGCAGTTCTCCTGCCTCGGCCTCCCAAGTAACTGAGATTATGGGTGTGCTCCACCACGCTGGGATAATTTTGAATTTTTAGTAGAGACGTGGTTTCATCACGTTGACCAGGCTGGTCTCAAACTCCTGATCTCAAGTGATCCACCTACCTTGGCCTACCAAAGTGCTGGGAGTACAGGCGTGAGCCACCTCGCCCAGATCTATCTGTATTATTTATACCTTATCCATGCCCAAAAATATATACTAAATGATATTACTAGACAAATAAAATACTGTTTCTGATGACTTAAAAAAGATTCCAAAATGATCATTTGCTGGTAATATTTAACTAAATAGAAGGGGGAAAAAAGATTTCTTAACTACTTCAGATCACAACAATATTTTCTAGACATTAGGGTACTAGAGATGTTTAAGTCAAGGAGTATATTTTATGAAACAAGCAATTACTCAGAAAAATTAAATTGTGAGTTATACTATTCCCTTTCACCTGCTTACAGACTAAACAGGCCAGAAATAGTATTTCCTCATATAAATGTACAATTTAATGCTACAATTTAAGCACCCCACCCCCACCATCACCAATTTAATTACTTTGGCATTCACATACCATTAATGAAGAGAAAATACCATGCCACCATACTTCACAAGTCTCTTCATACAAAAATAAATGAAATTTTAAAAGCACAAACTTACTAAAGAATATTCAGAAATTTTGCTTGAAATAATGCAAATTACGTAATTCAATTGCTTGAAATTTTATAATCTATTTTCAAAATGTCACAAAACCACTTACTTTATTTCAATAGACTCTGTTGTAGAAATACATTTAGTAGGAACATCAGATAAATCCTGATCCATGGGTTCATCTCCATTTGTCAAACCAGATTCTAATTTGCTTTTTTCTTCTTCAGTAGCTTGAAGCTCTGGCACCAAGAAATCCTCTGGTCTAAATAATAAGTCTCTAATTAGAAGTAGTAAAAACCAAGCTAATACTATATAACATATATAACTAACTAGTAGGTGGCATAATTTTTGGAGTCCTCACGTATCTCAAGATTTAAATATACATTTGATCCAAAGTCGATGCTATTTCATAATACCAATTATCAGATGACTGTATTTATTACATTTTTCATAACCATGTATGAGTATTCTTTAAAACACATTGTGTGGGCTAGTGAAAGGCACTAGCCCACACAATGGGCAGGTCATTAGATGCTCTTACTGGCTATCACAAGTACTGTTGCAATCTGGTCCTGTTTTTTTTTTTTTTTAATTAAAGAGGCAGGGTCTCACAATGTTACTCAGGTTTGTAGTCTCGAATTCCTGGGCTCTAGCAATCCTCCCACCTTAGCCTCCCAAATAGCTGCGACTACAGGCACAAGCCACT
Organism: Plecturocebus donacophilus; assembly: GCA_004027715.1. NCBI lineage: Eukaryota > Metazoa > Chordata > Mammalia > Primates > Pitheciidae > Plecturocebus > Plecturocebus donacophilus. The sequence goes on from PVKP010011166.1 coordinate 21,132, forward strand.
GCATCCAGCCCTGTATACTTTTCAATTAATTTTCTTGATTTCTGTGGTTTCCTTTGCCAATTCTCAATACTTGTAAATCTCACAACTCCTCTCATGTCCTTAAGACCCCATTATTTCCTCTCTGCCCAAAGAAAGTAGATGCCTCTCCATTTTCACATTATCAAGAAAACCAAGACACAAAATCATTAGCTTCCTGATAAGCCTTCATCTTTATTTCAATGTACGATTAACATATCTATCTTCCCACTTTTACTTCCAATATCAGAGTGTTCTACTTTTCAATATAACCACACTTTAACATCCGTTAGCCTCTTGTAATTGTCTTTGTCCCACCCACAAATCCACTCACACATTCCTCTCTGAAAATCCCAGCCTCTATTTCACAAGACCCAGATTGCTGCAGCAGCTTCTTAGTCCCTGGAGTCTAGTATCTCCATGTGTAATCCACATAATAACAAAAGCAGTGGCAACCTCTTAAAGCACATTTACCATGAGTCAGGTTCTAGGTTAAGTACCTTAAAAACACAACCTCATTTAATTCTTATCCCCATTTTTTAGCTAAGGGAATTGAAGCTAAAGATTACTGTCCATATGTTAAACAGACTGACCACTTGTTAAGTGGAATGGTAAGCAAGTTAAATCAATGCTGTTATGTTTCCTCTCTATTGTCTGAGGGCCAAATAGACAGTGGATTTTTCTTTTTCCTTTCTTTTTTTTTTTTAAAGAGACAGGGTCTCACTCTGTCACCCAGGCTATACCGTACAGTGGCACAATCGTAGGTCACTGCAGCCTCAAACTCCTGGGCTCAAGTGATACTCCCATCTCAGCATCCCAAAGCAATGGTTTACAGGTGTGAGCCACCACACTTGGCTGGAAATTTCCTAGGCTGGAAATTTCCTAATTAAACCCAGTAATAACCTAAATCCACTATATGCTCAAGAGGGCGTTACAGGAGTACAAACAAAATACAAGAGAGGGACTTGTGTTGGAAGACAGGAAAAGTTTCTAGTAGTTTCTGAGGCCAGATTCGGCACCTGGAAATCTGGGATGGAAGGTGAAACAGGGCTGAAGAAAAAACACGTGCAAAGACATGACATAAAAAAAACCAAGCAGAATGAAAAAAAAAGAACAAGCAGAAGGAAACAGAGAAGGCTGATATCATCAGAGAGGAAACACACACTGAAATATACAGAAATATGATAGAAAAGTAGGGAGGAACCAGATAATGAAAGACAGTGCATTATACTAACACATTTTACATTTACCAGGGAAATAAGACTCCTGAAAGATTTTTTTTACCCAGGAAAGTAGAGTTTTCAAATTTGCAATGACAATGTGTGATTTCAGTTGTTTTTCTAATGCTAAGTATAGATTTTGTAGATTTTCCATGGTTCTATTCATGCTATCTCATATTTCTCTTAATCTCAAAAAACCTGAATAATATTTAAGACATAATCCATTGATAATGTGATCACCAGCTACCCAAAGTTCTTTTACTTTTTTTAAGATAGAGATAGGGGTCTCACTATATTGCCAACTCCTGAGCTCAAGTGATCCTCCCATCTCAGCCTTCCAAAGTGTTAGGATCACAGGTGTGAGCCACCGCTTATAGCGCCAAAGTTCTTCCTATCCTACATCTTCCTCTCTTTTTAAGTTGGGAAAAAAAGTCTTGATCATGTTTTTAAACTTTTTACACAACTAAGTAATAACACTAATAACACTGCCAGTTTTTCTCTACATTTTCCTCAGCATCTCTATTTTTATGTTTCAAATTACAAGTCTTCTGTGTCTTCAGGCTGAGGTACTCAGAAATTAACCAAGTACATATGACTAGAAAGATCAAATGCACTGAACCAAAATAACACAGTTAATACCTCCAATTTGTAAGAGAGAAAAGTTTGCTCACATACTTGATAATCTCTCCATATTCATCCCATTTAATTCTTTCTTCTGGGGCAGGAAACATAGGATAAGACTTTTTTGCCTGTTTGAAAAAACTTCCTTTACGACTGCCTTCACCTTTCATCATCAAGTCGTGCTTCGTCTTATGAGCTGATGGCTGGTCAATATCTTCCTCAATGTCACTCTCATCACTGGAATCTATATCTGCCCTGGGAGGATTTTAGAAGAGACCAAGGTCGTAAAGTTTCAAAGATATTTTAAATTAATATGTATAAATTTATTACTGAATCAATACTAAAATTCAATATTAACTCAAATGATACACAGTTATGTCAGTCAACAACAATGGGCCACACATACAACAGTGGTCTATAAGACTACTGTACCTTTTCTATGCTTAGATACATTTAGATACACAAATACTTAATACTGTGTTACAATGGCCTACAGTATTCAGTACAGTAACATGCTGTACAGGTTTGTAGCCTAGGAACAACAGGCCATATCACATACCCTGGATACATAGCAGGCTATACCATCAAGGTTTGTGTAAACACACATCCTAATGTTCACACAATGACTAAATCCCCTAACGACAGTTTTCTCAGAATGTATCGCCATCGTTAAGTGACACATGACTGAAATAACATTAAACATTATTGGACTGACATTTTATAAAGCATAACAAATAAATGCATAATAATATTAGCACTGACAGGATCAGGTATTCCAGTCATTTGAAAGATGCCTACAACAAAATTAAGTCTTAAGAAAATTTAAAAATATTTTCAATGAAACATTTAAGTCAAAGACACATTATTCTCAAATTGCATCCATAAACTTATAATCATCTGAAAATGACTCACTCTTTTGACTGCTCAAGCTTTTTAGCAGCTTCTTTCTTTAGTTTCTCTTTTTCCAAGTATTCCTCAAGTTCTTTCCCTTCAAGCTTCACACGTTTCCTCAGCTAAAGAAAAATAACAGACAAAAGGAAATGTTAATATTAGGGGTTAAAACAGTGGCCATCATCTTTAAACTGACTTTCCTCTGAAATTAATTAATCAAGTTTCCATTACATGCAATTATAGGTCCTATTTAGGTTAGTATTAAAATTGAGCTGTCACACATCATCTAGGATGGGTTTGATTTAAATCAAACTGGTTGGCCAGGCACAGTAGCTCATACCTATTATATAATCCTAGCACTTTGGGAGGCCAAGGTGGGAGGACTCCTTGAGGTCAGGAGTTCAAGACCAGCCTGGGCAACACAGGTTGACTGTCTCTATGAATAATTTAAAAATTAGCTGGGAGGCTGGGCACAGTGGCTCACACTTATAATCCTAGCATTTTGCAAGGCAGGAAGATCACTTGAGTTTGAGATTAGCCTGGGCAATATAGTAAGACTTCGTCTCCACAAAAAGAAAAAAAAAAAAAAAAAAGGCCAGGCATGGTGTCATGCATCTGTAGTCCCAGTCACTCAGGTGGCTAAAATGTGAGGATCACTTGAGCCCGGGAGGTCAAGGCTGCAGGCCACTGCACTCCAGCCTGGGTAACAAAGTGAGACCCTGTCTCAGATTAAAAAAAAAAAAAAAAATGCCAGGAGTGGTAGCACATACCTATAGTCCCAGCTACTCAGGAGGCTGAGTCTGAGGATCACTTGAGTCTGACAGAACAAGACATCAAACTGATTAAAAATCACCAGTCAATTAGGAAAAGAAAATAAAGATACAGATTTGTATAATTTGGAGTAGGTGAGGCCCAAAAGCCATAATGGGAAAGATAAATGCAGCAACATGAATAAAGAAAATCTCCCTCTGACATTTTAAATCCCATTAAATAAGAAACTGAAAAGAAAAAAAAGAAACTAAGAAAAATATTTTCAGCACTATGACCAACAAAAACTATTTTTTCCTAAGAGCTCTTCTAAATTAGTTAAGAAAAGGATAATCAACATATGAAAAAGGACAAAATACTTAAAAAGGCAATTTACAAAATAAGAAAGACAACTACTGGCCATGTAAAGATACTTAAATTTTACTAATTTTCAAAACATACAAAATATAAAGAACATAATTGTTTTAATTTATGAGATTGGCAATGAAATACATGGGGAAAGAGTAACTTCCTCCATTGTCTGTGCAAAAATTAGTGCAACTATGTTAAAAGGCAATTTGCTAACATCTAAAAATAAAAATCTGCTTGTCATTTGACACAGTATTTCTACTTCTAGGAATTTATCCTACTGAAACAATCATAAATGTGTTTAAAAAAAAAGTACAATAGTACATTGCAGCAATGTTTATAATAAAAAAACTGGATAAAACTTTAAAATCCATCCAAATGGAATGATTAAATCAGTAGTTCTCATCTATTTATCTCAGGACTGTCTTAGACTCCTAAAAATTAGAGAGCCCCAAAGAGCTTTTTGTTTTTGTGGGTTATATTTATCAATGTTTACCTTATCAGAAATTAAAACTAAGCAATTTAAAAATATTTATCTGTTCATTAAAAAATAACAAAACCGTCTGGGCGCAGTGGCTCATACCTGTAATCCTAGCACTTCGGGAGGCCAAGGCCGGTGGATCACCTGAGGTCAGGAGTTCGAGACCAGCCTGGCCAATATAGTGAAACCCTGTCTCTACCAAAAATACAAAAAGTAGCCAAGCATGGTGGCACATGCCCGTAATCCCAGCTACTCAGGAAGCTGAGGCAGGAGAACAGCTGGAAACCAGGAGGCAGAGGCTGCAGTGAGATTGTGCCATTGCACTCCAGCCTGAGCGACAGAGCGAGACTCCACCTCAAAATAAAAATAAATAAATAATACAAATAAAACTACATGGCAACATTAACAGATTCTTACACACACAAAAAATTACATTTTCCAAAGGAATAAAGACAGTAAGAATGGCATTACTTTATTTTTTTGGAGACAGGGTCTTGCTCCATTGCTCAAGCTGGAGTGCAGTGGTGCAGTCATAGCTCACTGCAGCTCAATCTTCTAGGCTCAAGCAATCCTTCCACCTTACCTTTCTGAGTAGCTGGGACTACTACAAGCACCCACCACCACGCCCAGTTAATTTTTTTTTTTTTTTTTTGGTAGAGATGGGGTCTTGCCATGTTGCTCCAGCTGGTCTCAAACTCCTGGGGTCAAGCAATCTGCCCTCCTCAGCCTCCCAAAGTGCTGGGATTACAGGCATGAGCCATTGTACCTGGCCTATAGGATTATTTTATATTTTTGCAAATCTCTTTAATGTCTAGCTCAACCAAAGACAGCTGGATTCTCACATTTGCTTCTCCATTCACTATCTTGCAATGTGTTGTTTTGGTTAAAGTATACAAAGAAATTCAGGTTTACAGACATGTATAGTTGGAAAGGGAAAAATATGTAATTAGTTCTTTCATGGATATTATTCTTTGATACTACATTAAAACTCAGAAAGTGGTTGTTTCTTAAAGGTTAGTTTTAATGTAGAATCTGAAACCATACCAATAGACTTTTTTGTACTGTTACGTTAAATTTTTTTTGATGTATCTTACAGTTTGTGGGGTTTTTTCTTTTTTTGAGACAGGGTCTCACTCTGTTGCCTACGATGAGTACAGTTGTGTGACCACTGCTCACTGTAGCCTCAAACTCCCAGTTCAAGCAACCCTCCCACCTCCCAGCCTCTTGAATAGCTGGGAACACAGATGTGTACCACCATACCCAGCTAATTTTTTATTTTTTGTAGAGACAAGGTCTTGCTATGTTATTCAGACTAGTCTTGAACTCCTGGACTCAAGCCAACCTCCAGCCTCAGCCTCCCAAAGTTCTCAGATTACAGGAGTGAGCCACTGTGCCACCCTGTATCTTAAACTTTGAATGGATCTTTTAATTTGTGCGTTATTTTGTAACATAATTAATTGGTTATTTGGAAAATACTAGTTCACCAAGTTAACCAGATCTTACAAACATCGACAATATTTTTTAAATCACATTTACAAATATCACCACCAATCTTATCAAAAGTCTTTTTAGTTTAAGTTGTCAATGTCAGTGCTGGGTATAAGTTTTCCAAAATTCTAATTTTCACTTGAAAGTTAGAATTTTATCAGCTTTAAGCCAACAAATGCTGTCAATTGTTTTCTTTAGAGTGACAGGCTCAATTTATTAATTTTCAGGAAAATGTCTGCCAAACACCCGAATCTGAATAACCCTGTCATTATTTCACATAAAAATGGTGTTCCAGACTGGGCACAGTGGCTTATGCCTGTAATTCTAGCATCTTGAAAGTCAGAGGTGAGAGGATTGCTTGAGGTCAGTTCAAGACCACTATGGGTAACATAGCAAGACCCAGTCTCTACAAAAAAGAATTAAAAATTAGCCAGATGTGGTGAAACACACCTGTAGTCCTAGCTGATAGGAAGGCTGAAGCAAAAGGGTCACTTGAACCCAGAAGTTCAAGGATGTAGTGAGATATGATTGTGCCCTTGCACTCCAACTTGGGCAACAGAGACCCAAACTCAAAAAAACAAAAAATAATCACAGTACACATATACAATGTACTATCATAAAATTACTAAAAAGCATTCATTTATTTATTCAAAAACATTTAAATGTTTATAATATACCATGTACTATGAAAGGTAGACCTATATCTTCTTACATTCTTCAAGAAGGACTCAAGCGAAAACACAAGTCTCAGAATATGTGGAATATGTGATAATTTGGTCCTATCTATTTTTTTTTTTTTTTTTTTTTTTGAGATGAGGTTTTGCTATGTTGCCCAGGCTGGCCTCAAATTTCTGGGCTCAAGCGATCCTCTTGCCTCAACAGCTGGGACTACAGCCACATGCCACCATACCTTGCTCCCAGCCTTTTTCAAAAACAAAAATAAAAACCAGATATTAGTATATCAATAAGAAAAAAAAAACAGAATATATATGCTTCAAAAATGTCAACAGTCATGACAATTAAATGCAGTATGTAGTCGTGACCTGGACAAAAAGGAAAGGGTAATTATAAAGGACACCATGGTAATGGGTAAAAGATGAATGCTGAATGGGGTCAGTGGGTAAAATGGTAGTATGGTGTTTATTTCCTGATTTCAATGGATGTAAAATGGTTTTGCTGGAGATTGCCCTTGTTTTTAGGTAACACACACTGGCAATGTTTAGAGGTAATGATGAAATATTTGCATTTTTTCTTCAAATGGTTCAGAAAAAATAATATTATGTCTACGGGTATATAATTGAAAAGCAAATCCATTAAAATGTTGACAACTGGGGAATCTGAGTATAATATGTTAGCTTTCCTGTTAAGTTTGAATTTTTTTTTAAATTGAAAGTAATGAAAAAAGGGGAATCTCTCTGAAACTATTCTGGTTCAGGGGCTGCCTGGTGGGGTAAGAGAAGGGGAGACAAGTAAAAACAAAAAAATCAAGCCAAAATCAGATGATTTTCATGTATAAAATAAATAGGCAATTTACATGTTTAAGGCCAGCAGCAGTGGCTCACACCTATAATCCCCGCACTTTGGGAGGTCAAGGTGGGAGAACTGTTTGAGGCTCATAGTTCAAGACCAGCCTTGGCAATACAGGAAGATCCCATCTCTATAAATTTTTTTTTTAATTAGTTGGGCATAGTGGCACATGCCTGCAGTGCTAACTACCTGGGAAGCTAAAGCAGGAGGAGCACTTGAGTCCAGGAGTTCAAGACTGCAGTGAGCTATTATCATGCAACTGTACTCCGGCCTGGGTAACAGGGCATGACATGACCCTGTCTCAAAAAAAAAAAAAAAAGTTAAAAAAAAAAAATAATAAATATACGTTTATATCTGGCATCCCACATTGCCTACTATCTTATTTGAAAATAAGTTTCATTTAGAAAATAGTGGGATTTTTTGTTGTTAGCAACTTACATAGATGCCTTTTACCCACAAATAATCTTTAACAATGTATTTACCTATCTGATTTAGTTTATGCCTGTTGCTATAATACATTTTGCTCTCCATCTTATTTTTCATTTAAAATATGTAAGATTAATAGCTTATTCAGAAACAGATTTCTAGAGTAACCAACTCTAAAATATTTTTCTTCCTACTCCTTCACCGTATTATCTCCAACTTACTCCTTTGTCTAATCCAAAACTACTCCAACCTATTAATCCTTATTCATTTATCATTTTTGCTTTCTAAATGAGTAAGACTTGATTTAGAAGGGCATCAGACACAGATGAAAAAATACCATACTTAGTAAATTTTTCTTATCTAACACAATCAGAAATCTGGTTTATTCCATATTCACTTTTTTGATCATCCATGAATTCAACCAATACACTCATTGAGGGCTTCCAATACGTCAAGCACTGTTCTGGGTGCTAGGGATACCAAAAAACAAGGCCTTTTTCTCATGGAATTCATATTCCAGTTGATGGTGGGAAGAGGAAGACAACAAACAAGGAATACATCAGGTGGTGACAAGGGCTAGGAAGAATCATTAAAGTAAGGTGATGGGCCGCTAAACCAGGCAGGTATTTTAAATCTGCAGTCAGAGACCTACCTGAGGGAGTAGGCCTCAGGTTTAACCCGAGACCTGAATAACCAGGAGCCAGCCACATGCAAAGCCAGGAAAGAACACTATAGGCAGAAGAATAGCTAGTGCAAAGATCCTGATGCACTGCAGGGCACAGAGAAAGTAGAATAAGCTAAGGTCAAAAGGCAGGTGGGGATTAGATCATGTGGGATCTCAAAAGCCTGGTAAGAAGCATGGATTTTATTCAAAGAGAAGAAGGCAGGCTTTGGAGCCATTTAAGCAAGTGAATGACATGAAATGATGAATGTTTAAAAGATCTCTGGGAGTTGCTATCCAAGAGGTAGAGTTTCAGTTTTGCTACATGAAAAAGTTTTAGAGATCTGTCATACAACAATGTACATATAGTTAACACTACTATACTGTACACATAAAAATCGTTAAGATAGTGAACTGCATGTGTTTTTGTTTTTTTTTTGGGACAGAGTCTCTCTCTGTCATGCAGGCTGGAGTGCAGTGGACACCATCCTGGCTCACTGCAACCTCCACCTCCCAGATTCAAGTGATTCTCCTACCTCAGCCTCCCAAGTAGCTGGGATTACAGGTACACACCACCACACCTGGCTATGTATGTGTTTTTCACCACCAAAAAAAAAAAAAAAAAGCATAGATCTCTTCATTTGCTGTGAGAAGAAAGGATTAAGGGAGTAAAAAAATAAAAACATATCAGCTTAGGAAACATAATGTGACTCAATCTCTACAATAAATTTTAAAATTAGCTGGCCATGGGAGTGTGGGCCTGTAGTGCCTGCTTGGGAGCTGAGGTGGAAGGACAGTTTGAGCCTAGGTGGGCAAAGTCACAGTGAGCCATGATCACGCCACTGCACTCCAGCCTGGGTGACAGAGTGAGACTTTGTCTCAAAAAATAAACAAACAAAAAATGTAGAAATAGAAAAGCCAGTTAGGGAACTACTGCATAAGTCCAGGCAAGTCCATTTAGCATGGGCTAGGATAACCATGGTGGAGAGAGAAGAGCAGACAAATTTAGAATATGTCTGGAAGATTTGCTGATGGATTGTGAAGTTTAAAGAAAAACGAAAAAATAAGTTGTAATAATCTGTGCATTACAAGTCAAGACAGTATTTGCACTTTCAGGGGAGGGAAGGAGGGTCAGAGGGGGGTTTGTGGGGTGCTGGTGATATTCTGTTTCTTTTTTACCATTTCTGTTTTTTATCTTAGTTGGCTCTGCCCAACATGCTACAGAAATATTCTATTGCTCAATCAGGGTACAGGCTAGACAGGTATATTCAGTTTGTGAAAATTCATCATGCTATACACTTAACATACATTTCAGTATATATTATACTTCAGTGAACATTTTTTAAACTTCCAGATTTTTGGCTTGAATACGTGAGACTATTCTCTAAGACAGAAGAACAGTATTGGGAGTAGGAAAAGAGTAAAAATTGTTTTGAATGTATCAAGCAGAGGGAAAAACTGATAGATAATGAAGACAGGAGGGATAACTGCAAAAGAAATATCGCTAAGAAAGTGAGCAAGAAAAGGTCCCTGAGCATCAGCATTAGTTATTAAAAACATCAAAAACTTAACACTTGATGTTTTGGCTGTTTCTCATTTCCCTAACATGCTTCTGAACATCATTTCCTTCTTTTTTCCAAACTTAAATCATTTTTCTTTTACTAATTCCTCAAATGGTTTATTAGACCTAACTGAATTTCTGGTAATTAAAATTTTCAAATTCAGTATTTCATGTCTGATGAAATCGTTTCAAGTATTTGAGTTCTTTTAACTTTGTATTTCTAAGCTACTAAATCACCCCAAAGACACCATTTTACTTTCCTATACTTGCTCAGAATCCTTGCTCAACAATTCTGCAATTATAGTACATGTATCTGATTTTAGATACTGATGTTATGCTTTTCTTAAGTAGAGTTGGAAGACAAATAACCCTACCACATAGCTTTTAACGAACTAAACCTTCCTTAAAATGACTGCGAAGGGCCAGATGTGGTGGTTCATGTATAATCCCAGCATTTTGGAAGATGCAGTGGGGTGGGGGTGGGGGTAGGGACAGCTTGAGCCTAAGAGTTTGAGGTTACAGTGAGCTATGATGGCACCACTGCACTCTAGCCTGGGTGACAGAGAGAGAATCTGTCTCTAATTAAATAATTAAATGAGCGCTACAGCCGGGGACGGTGGCTTACACCTGTAATTCCAGCACTTTGGGAGGTCAAGGTGGGTGGATCACTTGAGGTCAGAAGTTCAAGACCAGCCTGGCCGAAATGATGAAAACCCCATCTCTACTAAAAAAAAAAAATTTCAGAAATTAGTTGGGTGTCATGGCGGACACCTGTAATCCCAGCTACTCGAGAGGCTGAGGCAAGAGAATTGCTTGAACCCTGGAGATGGAGGCTGCAGTGTGAACCAAGATTGTGCCATTGCACTCCAGCCTGGGCAACAGAGTGACACTCCGTCTCAAAAAAAAAAAAAAAAAGAGTGCTACAAAAACAAAATGAGAAGCAGCTTTATGATACTGCTTTATGTTAAGTTTTAGTCACCTAAATCTTTGCACAACTCTGGCAGTTATTAACCATCCTATTATATCAATTGCTACAAACTTGCATGATATACTAGTTTTGAAAAAATCGATAGATTTGATGGGCTGGTTATTAAGCAAATGATCTTTGGGTATATCGGTCATTGAGCTAATTGTCTTGTTCCTATAACAGGAGATAAGGCAGCAAATGCAGATGCAGAATCAAGTTAGTATACTTAGTGGTGAAAAGATAAAGGAATTCCTGACTCATTGCTTCGACTTCTACGTCAAGTTTGAGACAAGATCATGTGCTATGAATGAAGGCTAAGAATGAGCTGTGGGATGTTTGAGGAGAAAAAAGATATAAAATTGCCTTACCGTGAGAAAGGGAACATCCCACCGAATGCTGAGCACTGGTGTGGGGTCCCCTTTTGAGATGTGAAGTCATGAATGTGAAAACAAATCTGTATGTACCATAGTGTTTAATTTCAGTAACATAAAGTTGCTAAGTACAGGCACAAACCAAGCAAATGGTTTAACTGAGGTCAAAGCCTTTCCAGATGACTAAAATAAAAGTGTAAGAGAGTTAAAGGCATTTACAAAATTATGATTAATTATGGACCACTGACTTTAAGGCTGGAAGGATGATGGACAGTAAAAGGTGAGGTTCACGAACTGAAAGTCCCAATGGAACCGAAGAATTGTTGTCATGGGAATAATAGGGAAAGTCAACTGTAAATTCAGAATGGGATGCTCGAGGTGGAGATCTGGAGACTGTTTAGCCATAAGAAGGTTTCAGGCATAACCACAGGAGCAGACAACATGATAGCAGGAATGAGGTAAGATGAAGAAAAAGATTAAGAAATAGGGTGTCAAGTAACTGAGAATTGGACAGATTGTAAACATGAATGCTAAAGTCAATGAGAATGAAGTCCTGAATACCAGTGGACAGGAATACCATCATTCAGGGTTAAATGTCACCAATGAGTAACAGAATGACCAAGAGATCATTAAATGTCAGAAACAAGGAGGGGGCCAGCATATCAGCAGGTCTGAAGGCAAAAACTGCAAATGGAAGATAAATAGCTAGGAAGCTGCAATACAGAACAAGGAAGACATGTACTTCACTCAAAGTACATGAAACATAGAAAGAAATAGTACTTACTTCAGGGAGCTACAGGATAAAGAATGTCTTTAGGAAACAGTCTGATTTAAATTAAGCAAGAAACAGGAAAGGAATCTTTCAGAGACTGAGAAAACATTATATATGCTTACCCTCTGGGTAAACTAGAGGGTACCAAGGAAGAGTTTAAGAATGACAGCTTCTTTTGAGACCATTCACGGCAACGTAAGACGACAACGTCTCTATATAAAAAATATGAAACCTTGTCTCTATTAAAAATACAAAAATTAGCCAGGCATGCTGGCACATGCCTGTAGTCCCAGGAGGCTGAGGCAGGAGAATCGCTTGAACTCAGGAGGCTGAGGCAGGAGAATCGCTTGAACTCAGGAGGCTGAGGCAGGAGAATCGCTTGAACCCAGTGGGCAGAGGCTGCGTTAAGCCGAGATCACACCACTGCACTCCAGACTGGCAACAGAGCAAGACTCCATCTCAAAAAAAAAATATTGCCAGACATGGTGGCACATGTCTGAAGTCCCATCTACTTGGGAGGCTGAGGGAGGAGGATCCTTTAAGCCCAGGAGTTTGAGGCTGCATGGATCTATGATAGCACCACTCCTCTCTAGTCTAGGTAACAAAGCAAGACCCCATCTCTGAAAAGAAGAATGAGAATCTCCAGTTAAGGAGTTCTGAAATTTGTGCTATTAAAGGCTCTCTTCTACACTAATTTTTTTTTTTAAGAGATGGGGTGGTGGATCTTGCCATGTTGCCCAGGCTGACCTCAAATTTCTGGGCTCAAGTGATCCTTTCAACTCAGCCTCCTGAGTAGCTGGTACTACAGCACACACCACCACTCCTGGCTCTCAAGAGTAATTCTGATAAAAATCCTAAAACAACTTCAAGTTTTATTTTTGGTCACTATATTTTATACAGCATGCATAATGAATGCCCCAAAGAGTTTTAAAATAAAGTTCACATGCAAGTGCTTACCTCTATTTCTGTAATTTTTTCAGAAGGATTATCAATTAGGAAACGTGCTAAAGTACCAGGAGTAGTTCTGTAAGTTAGGATGATTGAGTTTTTAGGGTCCTGACACCATTGAATAAAGAGATCCCTTGAAAATCCACATTCCAGGTCAGGTTGGCTGGCAAGTACAACTTTAGGGCTAGGTACCCGGGCCAAGTCAGAAAGACCATGACATAAGGAGAGATGGCGAAACTGAAACGGATTATTTCTTTTGTCTTCAAAACATCTCATCAATTTATCACTCATCCATTCTACCTAATATGGGGGGAAAGATGACAATAATTATAAATACTATATTATAACTTCAATATATTATCTAATAGTCAAGGAACTTAAGTTCTATCTTTTATCCCCACTGGTTGCTTAAATTTGTACTGTTTTGACAAGAAGCTTATTTTCTGCTTCCATTTCCCTTTAGATTCTCCCTAGTTTTCATTCCCCAAAAAACCAATTTTGCATTATATGTCATGTATAAATCACCTTAAATCTTTTTGAAAAGGCAAGGTTTATGTTCTAAGTGAAAACCTTATTCCCAGAGACTGCTATTTCAAGGCAAAGAGCTTATTTAAAAGAAAGAACAATTAACTCTAACATGTATATGCTATGAGGCAGGTTCTATTTTTGTCCCCATTTTACAGATTGAGATACTAAGAGTTAGAAGAGAAACACTTTGAGCAATCTTTAAAACAGGGACAAAAATAAAAACTACTTAATAGAATATATAGGGAATAAATGAAATAATACATTTAAAGCACACAGAACATTAAATGGTTAACGGCAAGTTATCACCATTATTAACAATCTCTTCAAGAGAAAAATAAAATCCAAAAAACAATTAAGACACTCACTTCCACGGACCCAATCACTGTCGCAGACTTCTTTATTACAAGTGATAATATGAAAACAAACCTGGGACTTAGAAAACTCCACCACATTATAACTGACATTATTCAGGAGTGCCAATGAGTAAACACCCAATCCTGCATCTTTAGTTCTCCAAATCTGATCCAGAAGTTGAGCAAGTTCCAAAACTCTGCCTGCTGTGTCCACTGCTATTAAAACATTTCCATCACCTCGAAGTGTTTCCAGGACATTTGCTAGAAAACAAGAATGTAAAATCCCTATAGTACATAATAGTACACTGCAAAATTAAATTTCATCTCCCTGTTTTTATTAGAAAGACTATAATTTACAAATAAGCAACTACACTAAGCTAGGTACTAAATGAAAGAATTTTGTTCAGGCCATTACAACTGCCTTTAATTCTGCTGAATATTTCTTCATATATTCAGTGTCATTAACTCTCAATCTTTTTTCATTGAAAAATTATAAATCAGTAGTCCTCAACACTTTTTTTTTTTTTTTTTAAATAAAGACGGGGTTTCACCATGTTGATCAGGCTGGTCTTGAACTCCCGACCTCAGGTGATCGGCCTGCCTTGGCCTCCAAAGTGCTTGGATTACAGGCATGAGCCACTGCGCCCGGCCCCTCAACACTTTATACATCATAATACACATAGAAAATAGTGTATCACTGGGAAAACTGTATGGCTAGGCCAAATGTAACCAGCCTGGTGTTTCTGGGCTGCCCTGTTCTCACCTATCCACCCCAATGAACTCTGTTATGATAAATTCCCAAATTTATATACACACATATACACACTCACATAATTATAATACAGTCATCCCTCAGTATCCATGGGTACTGGCCCCGGGACCCCCCCAATACCAAAATCATCAGATGCCCAAGTTCCTCATATAAAATGGTGGCCAAGCGTGATGGCTCACACCTGTAATCCCAGCACTTTGGGAAGTCAAGGCAGGAGGGTGGCTTGAGCCCAGGAGTTCAAGACCAGTCTGGACAACATAGGGAGATCACGTCTCTATAAAAATAAAGAAACTGGCAGGCACTATGGCTCACACCTGTAGTCCCAGCACTTTGGGAGGCTGAGGCGGGCAGATCACGAGGTCAGGAGATCAAGACTATCCTGTCTAACACAGTGAAACCCCATCTCTACTAAAAATACAAAAAATTGGCTGGGCACGGTGGCTCACACCTGTAATCCCAGCACTCTGGGAGATGGAGACGGGCGGATCATGAGGTCAGGAGATCAAGACCAGCCTGGCTAACACAGTGAAATCCCATCTCTATTTAAAAAAAAATAAAAACAAATAAAATTTAAAAAATAAATAAATAAATAAAATACAAAAAATTAGCTGGCATGGTAGCATGCACCTATAGTCCCAGCTACTCAGGAGGCTGAGGCAGGAGAATCACTTGAACCCAGGAGGTGGAGGCTGCAGTGAGCCGAGATCTAACCACTGCACTCCAGCCTGGGTGACAGAGTGAGACTCCATCTCACAAAAAGAAAAATTAGCCAGGCGTGGTAGGTAGCACACGCCTGTGGTCTTAGCTATGTGGGAGGCTGGAGGAAGATTGCTCGAGCCAAGGAGTTTGAGGCTGCAGAGAGTCGTGATTGTACCACTACACTCCAGCATGTACAACAGAGAGAGACATTGCCTCAAAAAAAAAAAAAAAGTATCTGCATATAACCTACATAAATACTCCTATGTACTTTAAATCATCTCTAGATTGCTTACGATACCTAATACAATGTAAATGCTATGTTAATGGTTGTTACACTGTATTTTTTTACTTATTTTAAATTATTACATTATCATTTTTTATTGTTTTTTCAAATATTTTCAATCCACAGTCAGTTGACTCCTCAGATGTGGAACCGTGGCTACAGAGGGCCAACTATATATAATATATAGTTTGTATGTATGTATCTCTATAGAATAAAATAAAGATCGTAGTCCCTTCTAAGAAGTGTATCTTTATGGATTTCCTTGCTCTAGATGAAAGTCCTCTTGGAAATATGTGGTAAAACTGAACTCTAGCAAAAATAAGAATTAAAGAGCTGCTAATTTTTTTTTTTTTTTTTTTTTTAAGACAGCGTCTCGCTGTCACCCAGCCTGGAGTGTAGTAGTGTGATCACAACTCACTGCAGCCTCAACCCCCTGGCCTCAAGCAATCCTCCCACCCCTGCCTGCTGAGCAGCTGGAACTATGGGCCTGTACCACTATGCCTGGCAAAAAAAATTTTTTTTGGTAGAGATGGGGGTCTCACTATGTTGCCCAGTCTGGTTTCAAACTCCTGGCTTCAAGTCATCCTCTTGCCTCAGCCTCTCAAAGTGTTGACCACAATGTCAGGCATGAACCACAGTGTCTGGCTCGAGCTTCTTAAAATTAGCACAACACAGTGTATTATTAATAGTTATACTTTTAAAGTAGATAAACTAAAACAATGGTTGCAAACATGTTTAAAAATGGAATCTAATTTTCCCTGCTGAAATCCCATACAGCTTATTTAAAAAGAGTATAAGGCTGGGTGCAGTGGCTCATGCCTGTAATCCAGCACTTTGGGAGGTCTAGGCAGGCAGATCACCTGAGGTCAGGAGTTCAAGATCAGCTGGCCAACATGGTGAAACCCGTCTCCACTAAAAATACAAAAATTAGCCAGGCATGGTAATACATGACTGTAATCCCAGCTACTCAGGAGGCCGAGGCAGAAGAATCACTTGAACCCAGGAGGCGGCGGTTACAGTGAGCCAAGACTGTGCCACTGCACTCCAGCCTAGGCAACAGAGCAAGACTCCATCTCAAAAAAAAACAGTGGCCTTTTGTACCCTCATTTATCCATTTATCTCTTTGTTCATTTTCTTTTAGAGTGTATTTTTCTAATAGATTTGTATGAGGTCTTTATATATAGACATATGCCAGTGAGTGTAAGGGATAGCTAGCTATGTACTGACTGGCATAGAGAGGCCAATCTTTACACTCTTCCACAAAAGTTAAATTCAAACCAGCTAAAGTTTCCTCTAATACAAAAACTGATGATGACTTAATATTTTTTTCAAAAATACTAAAGTTAATCAATCTCTTACGACCAAGAAAAGTGTTAAACAGAATAAACAGTCATTCCCACTACCATGCATTTCCACAGCTCCTTAAAAAGGACATTATACATTCGATACAACATTCACAATTCTGGGGACAGACATAGTAAAAGGCCAGATTTCACCACTGTGCAATATATGCATTAAGAAACCTGTACTTGACCAGGCTCAGTGGCTCATGCCTATAATCCCAACACTTTGGGAGGTTGAGGCAGGTGGATCACGAGGTCAAGAGATCGAGACCATCCTGGCCAGCATGGTGAAACCCCATCTCTACTAAAATACAAAAAGTAGCTGGGCATGGTGGCGTGTGCCTGTAGTCCCAGCTACTCGGGAGGCTGAGGCAGGAGAATTGCTTGAACCCGGGAGGCGGAGGCTGTAGCGAGCCGAGATCGCACCACTGCACTCCAGTTTGGCGCCTGGAGACACAGCGAGACTCTGTCTCAAAACAAAAAAAAAAAAAAGAAAAGAAAAAAGAAACCTGTGTTTGGCCAGGTGCAGTAGCTCACACATGTAATCTCAGCACTTTGGGAGGACGAGGCAGGCAGATCACAAGGCCAGGAGTTCGAGACCAGCCTGGCCAACATAATAAAACCCCATCTCTACTAAAAATACAAAAATTAGCCGGGCATGGTGGTGCAAGCCTGTAGTCCCAGCTACTCGGGAGGCTGAGGCAGGAGAATTGCTTGAAACCGCGAGACGGAGGTTGTGGTGAGCTGAGATTGCTCCACTACTCTCCAGCCTGGACAACAGAGCAAGACTCCATCTCAAAAAAAGAAAAAGAAACCTGTACTTGTGGCCAGCTGTGGTGGCTCACATCTGTAAACCCAGCACTTTGGGAGGCCAAGGCAGGCAGATCACCTGAGGTCAGAAGTTCAAGACCAGCCTGGCCAACATGGAGAAACACCATCTCTACTAAAAATACAAGAATTAGCCGGCCATGATGGTGCACACCTGTAAACCCAGCTACTCAGAAGGCTGAGACATGAGAATCGCTTGAACCTGGGAGGTGGAGGTTGCAGTAAGCTGAGATCGCACCACTGCACTCCAGCCTGGATGACAGAGCAAGACCCCATCTCAAAAAACAAAAAACCTGTACTTGTATTCCCTAAAATATATAAAAAGTTACAAAATAATAATAATAAGGAGGACATTAAAGAATACATACTCAGAAGCTGCTCATCTCTCTGTTTTCTTCTAGGCTGCACATATGTAGCATTAAATGAATCTGTGATAAGTAAGGAGGGCCTGCTTAGCATTTCCAGGGAACATCCATTTAAATGGCTATAAGAAAGTTTAAGAAGAGGAATATTTTATATCATTTCAAATAAACAATAATAGCTTCTCTTATTTAAAAAATAAGCAGCTTCATTTATAAGGTGTTCCCTCCTCTAACTGTAAATTAGACATGCTTATTGATAAGAAATCTTGCTAGATTTCTTATACTTCAAACAAAAGTATAAAGAAGAAAATAAAAATCTTCCAGAGTACCATTACTCAGAGATAACTGATATAATATTTTGGTGTATACCCTTCTAAGCATATGTTTTTCTATGCACATATATATTTTTAATTTTTTTTTTCGCCCTGTCTTATGGTACTAACATACATATGTACTTTACAAAGCCGGTATCCCATATACATTTCTATAAACTCAGTTCTATATCCTGGTTTTTACCCATGACATAAAATTTTTTTTCTAAACTAAATGTTTAACAATTATAAAAACATTTTATTGTGTCTACACTGTATTTATTTGATCCTTTCCCTTTACTGATATTTAGGTCATTTATTTTTGCCATTATAATCTTTCAAAGAACATTTTTAGAAAAAGCTTCAATTACATTTCTGATTGTTTCTTTAGGTCACACTCCTAGAAATGTATTGACTGCAATACATAGTACTGCTAAAAGGCTTTCCAGCAAGATTTAACCTTTTCCAGAAAAGTTCAACCAAAAAGACTAACCAACTCCACATACTTCCCTGAAGAAACTCACCATTTAAAAATAATTTTGGCCTAGTGTAGTGGCTCACGCCTGTAATCCCAACACTTTGGGAGACAGAGGTGGGCAGGTCATTTGAGCCCCGTAGTTCAAGACCAGCCTGGAAAACATGGTGAAACCTCATCTCACAAAAAATAGCCAGGCATGGTAGAGCGCACGGTAGTCCTAGATACTCGGGAGGCCAAGGTGGGAGGATCGCTTGAAGTTGAGAGACTGAGACTACAGTGATCAGTGATTCTGCCTCTATCCTTGGTGACAGAGTCAGACTGTGTCTCAAAAAAAATAAATAAAAATATCAATAAGAATAGTAATTTTAATGTTATCTAATTAAAAAGATAATTTAAATTTTCTCTTTTTTGGCTTTATAAGTTTTGTCCATCTTGCAACTGGTATAATTTTTATTAATCTTTTTCCTTTCTTTTTTTTTTTTTTTTTTGAGACAGAGTCTCAAATTGTCGCCCAGGCTGAAGTGCAATGACGCAATCATGGCTCACTGCAACCTCCACCTCCCAGGTTCATGCAATTCTCCTGCCTCAGCCTCCAGAGTAGCTGGGATTACAGATGCACACTACCACACTCAGCTAATTTTTTGTATTTTTAGTAAAGACAGGGTTTCACTATGTTGGTCAGATTGGTCTCAAACTCCTGACCTCGTGATACGCCCGCCTTGGCCTCCCAAAGTGCTAGGATTACAGGTGTGAGCCACTGCGCCCAGCCATTAATCAATTAATACCTGATCTTAAATATATATATATGTTACAAATTTTAGGGCAACTTGTTTCCTAGTTTGATTTTTTTTATTTGTTGTTTCAGACATTTGAACCTGCATGTCATCAAACCTATCAAACTTTTCTTTCATATCTTGGTCCATTATCTCTACACTTACAAAGCCTTTTCCAAATCAGAGCTCAGACTCACCAATATTGCTTCATTTCTATTTAGTTCTAACCCATCTGAAATTTATTTTGTTACATAAAGACACAAATTGATTTTTTTCCAATATGGTTGAATCCCTCAATACCATTTATTCACATAGCCATCTCTCATTAATCTAAAGTTAATAAGTGTCTAAAATTCAGTCTGTTTCTCTTAAATATTTCAGATCCTCAGGCTACTGTAATGTAACACAAAATACCTATGAACTTAATGTGCAGATAAAACAAAATAAGCCTGTAAGAGACTAAACACCAAAATATTTTATAGTAATGCTCTGAGTACCAAATAAAGTGTATAAAATAGTAACTAGCATTGTGTTCTCTTTCAAAGGAACTGACTTTGAACATATAGGGCAGTTATGTTAGAAGGTAATTATATTACATGCAGGGCAACTCTTGTTAAAACCATCAGATCTCATAAAACCGATTAACTATCACGAGAACAGCAAGGGAAAGACCTGCCCCCATAATTCAGTCATCTCCGACTGCGTCCCTCCCACAACAAGTGGGAATTATGGGAGCTACAAAATGAGATTTGGGTGGGGACACAGAGTCAACCCATATCACGTTACAAAAGAACAACCCCATCCACAAGGTTTTGTTAAATAGCAGGTCAACAACATATAATTTAATATGTAAAAATTCATCTCCATTGCAACATCTCCAGGGAGGTATCTGTTTTGTAGTGTATACTTACATGTCAATTTTTTAAATCTCTTATGTCTTATACCAAACTTTTCCCCTGACTATGCAAATAATTAATTTTGAAAACATCCCCTATTTGACGCTTTTAAATTGCTCTAGATTTCTGGTTAAAAACAAAACAAAAACTGTGTTTCGGATTTTCCCTCCAAAGAATAACACCAATTGCATTTCCTTTAGCTTTCGCCTTGATATACCTACATCTCCCTCTTGTGGTTAAAGTCAACTGCATAAACAATTTCTTCTTCTCCATCTTTGACTATTTTCCATATTGTTCCACCTATCATATGACCGGCTGGCAGAGGTGTGATAGACAGGCCATGTCCTTTACCTATGTCAACAAGACAGTAATACTCAGATTTCTTTTACAACCCTAAAGAAAGGTTAGTTCAATAATAAACTTCTTAATGTCCAATGCTAGAATTCAGTCATTTTCTACTCTGCTGCCACAGTACTTCATTTACTCCAATCATTACATTTAGCCATCTCAGCTCCTCTGCCTCCTCAACTTAACTGTAAGCTCCAAGGAGGAGGAAATGGCCACGTTAACTTTTGTTTATTATACACAGTAAACACTAAATGAGTCTTTCTTAAGTTAAATATGAAAAGGCCTGAGCTACTAACATTTTGTTAGCATTTATTCTGAAATTTTTTAAATTCAAATGGAAATTAAGAGTTCTGTATCAAGGCAGAATGTGCCAACTTTTTTATTCTTCAGACCATAATACCTATAATTTTCACTCACTCCAAATTCTCGTCAGTATTTTCCAGCAAGTTAAACTCCATTCGTCTAACGACTTACTAGTGGAAATTCTTTTTACCTTTCAAATTCACAATCTGAGAGAATTTTAGCTGCTGTATTTTATCAAAGGCTGCATCCACATCATCTAACGTAAAGAGTGTAAAATCTTCTGTATTGTGTCGAGACTAAAAGAATAAAACAAATAAAGGT
This sequence comes from Plecturocebus donacophilus, assembly GCA_004027715.1. Taxonomy (NCBI): domain Eukaryota; kingdom Metazoa; phylum Chordata; class Mammalia; order Primates; family Pitheciidae; genus Plecturocebus; species Plecturocebus donacophilus. Next base: position 42,795 of record PVKP010011166.1, read on the forward strand.
GAAAAATAATCACTGAAGGAGTGCTAGCCAATTTTTTTTAATTGCTTAAATTACCTGATAAAGATCATACATGAACATCTGTCCCATTTTATAAACAGGAATGGTTGCATAGATAGCACAGTTCAGACCCAACTTTCCGACAGCGTACGGGAGGGCACCAAGGTGGAGAGGATCGGGGTGAGACAACAGTACTGCATCAATCTGGTGAACATGCCTATAGGAACACAATCCAAAGGACTACTTCTTCAATCTTTTTAGGGTAAAGTCAGGATATTCAAAATTATTCACCAATTCTGGATTGAAGACTATGCTGGGGCAGAAGAGCAAAACTAAGAGCTAAAATAATGATTACCTATGAATTTCAATTATTACTACCTGTGCTCTGCATAGCTATAAAAAGTGTGGTATAAGGTACACTTAAATATATGGTTGTAGATACATTTTAAAAAGAGGAAAAGGCCAGGTGTGATGGCGCACACCTGTAATCCCAGCACTTAGGGAGGCTGAGGCAGGCAAATCGTTTGGGCTCAGGAGTTCAAGATTAGCCAGAGCAACATGGTAAAACACCGTCTCGATAAAAAAATCACTCCCCCTCAAAAAAAAACAGCCAGGTATGGTGGCATGAGCCTGTAGTCCCAGCTACTCAGGGGGATGAGGTGGGAGAATCACTTGAGCACAGGAGGTTGAGCTTGGTGAGATCATGCCACTGCACTCCAGCCTGGGTGACACAATGAAACCCTGCCTAAAAACAAAAACAAAATAGAACAGTAGATATCACAAATAAATTGATTTTTAATAGCTAACCTGCATACTAGGTCTTTTTTTGAGACATAGTCTGGCTCTATTGCCCAGGCTGGAGTGCACTGGCATGACCTCGGCTCACTGCAACCTCTGCTGCCCAGTTCAAGCAATTCTCCTGCCTGAGCCTTCTGAGTAGCTGGGATTACAGGCACCCACCACCACACCTGGCTAATTTTTATATTTTTAGTAGAGAAGGGTTTCACCATGTTGGTCAAGCTGGTCTTAAAACTCCTGACCTCAGGTGATCCCCTCCCAGAGTTATGGGATTATAGGCATGAGCCACTGCACCCAGCCTTGCTTAACTCTTTTTTTTTTTGATATGGAGTTTCACTCTTGTTGCCCAGGCTGGAGTACAATGGTGAGATCTCAGCACACTGCAACCTCCACCTCCAGGGTTCAAGTGATTCTCCTAACTCAGTCTCCCATGTAGCTGGGATTACAGGCATGTGCCACCATGGTTGGCTAATTTTTGTAATTTTAGTAGAGACAGGGTTTCTCCATGTTGGTCAGGCTGGTTACGAACTCCTGACCTCAAGTGATCCGTCGACCTTGGCCTCTGAAAGTACTGGGATTACAGGCATGAGCTCAGCTTAGAATTTCAGAAATTATTATTGGCCGGGCACAGTGGCTCACGCCTGTAATTGCCGCACTTTGGGAGGCGAGGCAGGCAGATCACCTGAGGTCATGAGTTCAGTAAAGGCTGGCCAACATGGTGAAACCCCATCTCCACTAGAAATACAAAAACTGGCTGGGCACGGTGGCTTACGTCTGTAATCCCAGCACTTTGGGAGGCTGAAGTGGGCAGATCACCTGAGGCTGGGAATTCAAACCAGCCTGACCAACATGGAGACACCCCGTCTCAACTCAAAAGTAAAAAATTAGCCAGGCATGGTGGCACATGCCTGTAATCCCAGCTATTTGGGAGACTGAGGCAGGAGAATCACTTGAACCTGCGAGGAGGAGGCTGTGGTGAGCCAAGATCACGCCATTGCACTCCAGCCTGGGCAACAAGAGTGAAACTCTGTCTAAAAAAAAAAAATTAGCCAGGCATAGTGGCCCATGGCTATAATCCCAGCTACTCTGGGGGCTGAGGCAGGAGAAATGTTTAAACCTGGGAGATGGAGGTTGCGGTAAGCTGAGATCGTGCCATTACACTCCAGCTGGAGCAACAAGAGCAAAACTTTGTCTCAAAAAAAAAAAAAAAACAGAATTTCAGAAATTATTAAGGATATTTACACATTTATATGGCCACATACTTACAATAGATTTTTGTCCCACCTTTTTCGAATGGTAACCGCTGGCAGTTTTGCTAATTGAATAGTAAAACTTCAATAATCAGGGAAGCATATGTTCTCATTGACACAAGAAATTCATAAGATGGTTTGGATTTTTAAAATATTTAGTTCTAAAGTTTTTAAATATTTAAGTCCTTGGGCCAGGAGTGGTGGCTCACGCCTGCAATCCCAGCACTTTGGGAGGCAGAGGCAGGTGGATAAAGAGGTGAAGAGATCGAGACCACCTTGGCCAACACAGTGAAACCCCGTCTCTAATAAAAATACAAAAAAATTAGCTGGGCATGGTGGCACGCACCTGTGGTCCCAGCTACTCAGGAGGCTGAGGCAGAAGAATCGCTTGAGCCCAGGAAGCAGAGGTTGCAGTGAGCCATGATTGCACCACTGCACTCCAGCCTGGTGACAGTCTCAAAAAAAATAATAAATACAACTACAAAAATTAGCCAGCCATGATGGCGCATGCTGTCATCCCAGCTCCTCAGTAGGCTGAAGCAGGAGAATCGCTTCAACCAGAGGCAGAGGTTACAGTGAGCCAAGATCTTGCCACTGCACTCCAGCCTGGGAGACAGAGCAAGACTCTGTCTCAGGAAAAAAAATACATATATACATACATATATATTTTTTAAAATCTCTTTTCTTGCAAAATTAGTATAATACTGAAAACATAATTGGTTTATTTTATTTTTTTGAGGCAGAGTCTTGCTCTGTTGCCAAGGCTGGAGCGCAAGTGGCACAATCTCAGCTCACTGCAACCTCTGCCTCCTAGGTTTAAGCAATTTTTCTATATTGGTGATGGCAGTGTGGTGGTGCGCGCCTATAATCCGAGTAACTAGGACTATAGGTGTGCACCACCACACCAAGCTAATTTTTGTATTTTTAGTAGAGTTGGGTTGTTGGCCAGGCTGTTGGCCAGGCTGTTCTCGAACAGACTGTTGGCCAGGCTGGTCTCGAACTCCTGAACTCAAGTGAACTGACCACCTCAGCCTCCCAAAGTGTTGGGATTACAGGCGGGAGCCACCGGGCCCGGCCCATAATTGATTTTTTTTTTTTTTTTGATGAATCAGTATCTCATGGTCATTCTGAGAACCAGTACACAATGTTTAGCATCAAAAGATGTAGAAAGTAAGCTAATGTGATCCGACTACAGAACCTTCACATGGAAAATGTTTCCTCTTCTCAAATTCTTAGGTATTCTTGTTCTCTCCAAAAATTAGCATGCAAAAATTTCTACTAAAATCCATTAACTTAAGATTTTGCTGAATGTCAGCAAGCAAAGCTTATAAATCAATCAAAACTTTACAAGTTAAAATGGTCACTATAGGCCGGGCATGGTGGCTCATACCTGTAATCCAAGCACTTTGGAGGCCGAGGCAGGCGGATCACCTGAGGTCGGGAGTTCAAGACCAGCCTGACCAACATGGTGAAACCCCGTCTTTAAAAAAAAAAAAAAAAAAAAAAAAAAAAAAAAAAAAAAAAAAAAAAAAAAAAAAAAAAAAAAAAAAAAAAAAAAAAAAAAAAAAAAGTCACTATAGCTTTTTGGCATAAGTAAAATTAAGCCTTTTGCTATAAACTAGTGTAAAAAGGCAATATTTATCACATCGAAATGGTATTATAGTACAGAAAATTGATTTAATAAAAACCTAAAATTATGAAATGTAACTTACTTCCTCAGGGAATCTATAATATCCATAGAAAAGTGTTCATCCCAGCCGCAGTCCAATAAAAATCTAAACTCATCAACTTGGAGAAGATAGCAAAGGGCAGATTCCTCTTGGACCCCAGAAAGGGTAGTTAATTTGATAATAGATGTCATTTTTTTTGGTCCAGAGACAGCAGGCTAAAAGGATCTTTCAAAGGAAATGAAAACATAATTAAACATAGAAGCACAGTCTGGCATATATAATAGACAAACTGATTAAAATTATTTCAAATATTTAAGCGCATAGAAATTCCATTAACACGAAAAGCAGTTCAAAGGCCCATTTCCATCATTGCCAAGTTTATTTTTTATTTATTTTTTAACTGAAAGCAAGCTTATTAAGTTATTGCCAAGTTTAAAAGCACAAACATAATCTTAGACACAATGAGTCCTTTAGTGGCTCCCCAGTGGGGTTTAATAAAAGGTAGTGAATGTTGCAATCAAATAGGCCGATATATAAATCTACTCCTATGTCATTTGAAGCAAGTTAATTAACCTTTCCTCACCTATGTATCTCAGTCTATAAAACATTAGTATTAATATATATGTAAAAAGGATATTGAAGTATTTCAAATAACGTATAAATTACCTATAACAGATACTACATCCAAGTTCCTCAATAAATAAATGTTTAGGAATTAATGATCCCATCCTTGAAGGTGAATTTGTTTCTTTTTATCTTGCTCTGTGATGGCACTGATTTCACTGTATTACAATGATTAGTTTACATGCCTTTCCTATTAGTTAGACCAGTGGTCCTTGAAAATCCGGTAAAAACCGATGGACCTTTCCCTCTCCCCCACCAACTCTCAACACACCAAAACAAAAAACAAGAGTATATACACATGTAGAAATTCACAAACTTTTCAGGGAGTTCAACATTAAGAACCCTTGCATTGGAATGTGAGCAACTGAAAAACAGAGGTGGCATCTTATGTTTGCAACTCCCAAATAGAACCAGATACACAATCAACATATGCAAATTGGGATGCCTACTACACGTATTTCAGGAACATATAACATGAACACATTTAAAGGCCAGGCACGGTGGCTCATGCCTGTGATCCCAGCACTTTGGGAGGCCGAGGCAGAAGTTTGAGACCAGCCTGGACAATGTAGTGAGACTCTGCCTCTACAAAATACTTAGTGCTCTATAACTGCTACTTATTTACTTGCTTCGTCTGCCATCTTCTCTCCACCTGGGCTCACACTGGAATGTGGACTCCATGAAGGTAAAGACCTTCTCTATTTTGATCAGTTACATTCCAGTGCCTCCACAGTGCCTAACATACAGTGATAGTAGATAAATTAAGGAATGGGGCATGGCTAGTATTAAATAAGCTCATTGTCCTTACCATACCATAAATCGGAACCTATTTACATGTATTTGCCTTTGCTTGGGAGAGCTCTCTTGATCCATTTTTGTATCCTTAGTACATGAGCACATAACTGCACGTAGCGTTTGTTCAATAAATGTTGGTAAGTTAAAATTTAAAATATACTGACTTGTTTTTGATTTTTAAAAATGGGATCTTTCTGTCACCCAAGCTGGAGTGCAGTGGTGCAATCATGGCTCATTTGCAGCCTCAACCTCCTGGGCTCAAGTGATCCTCCCACTTCAGCCTCCTGGGTAGCTGGACTACAAGTACACACCACCACATTCAGCTAATCTTTTTGTAAAGACAGGGTTTCACTATGTTGCCCAGGCTGGACTCAAGTGATCCACCCACCAGGGCCTCCCAAAATGCTGGAATTACAGGTGTGGGACATTAATTCTCTATTTGATGAAAAACATTTATAAATAAAATTTGGGAAAGGACCTTGGAAATTCTCCTTGCCAAAAAGCTTACTGTGCCACAATTATATTAATGGCCTACAGGAAACTCTTTTCTACTTAAGTCTTCTTAATTCCCACTTCCTTCATTTAGGTTATGAAGTAATATGCAAAGAATCTTGCAGCTAGAACTGAGTAAGTTCATGTTAAAACTTAGTTGCAGATAGATCAAGATTTCAACAGACAAAAAGATATTTTTACAATTGTTCATAAAAAAGCTGTATCTTTATTAAACATTCATTACTTACTGATACCTGATCTCAGTTGTATGTATGATGAAACACCAGGAATTCTCAAGTTCTTTATAAATCTAAAAAATAAATAGCCTTATGAATGTGGTATTATGATTTCGCTCTGTTTATAATTATGGTGTTTAACTTGTATCTTGCCCTAAGGTATTAGGAGCAGCAGCAAGTGGTATAATATATGGTCCTTTTTTTAAAAAGAGATTTGTCATAATTTTAGAAAGCTTAAGCTTACATAAACAGATAAAATAGTAAAAGACATAAAAACATTTAGGAAGGTTAAGTTGACATAACCTTATGTTATTGAGAATCATAGAAGAGGTGGTATTTAAGATTACTCACTAAGGATTGGGAAGACATGGGTAGAAACAAAGAGAAGGCACTAAAAACAGGAATAGCAGGAGTAAAGGCACAAAACAAAAGCTTAAGAGTACCAGAAATCTCAGATCTCTGCATTTTTGAGTAAAAACTTTTAAAGTACCAGTGGAAAAAACAGCCTGGCACACATTCACAAAAGCAAAAAATAAAAGGCCTAATGAACAGTAAGGGGCCATATAATGAAAGGCCTTGGAAACTGCAAACCTAGTCCTACAGGCAACAGAAACATTTTAAGATTTATTACCAACTAAAAAGATGGTATGATACAGGTAATTCTATATTTTGGGGAAATTAGCTCGTGTGTATGATTGATGATACAGAAAGCAGGGAGATAAAAACAGAAATTATTTAGTGGACCACTCCCTCCTAACTTTGCTGATTCTATCCTGGGACCAAATTTCTTTAGTCTCAAATGTATTTTATAGCTCTGTGACATCAATACAATAGTTGCTACCTAAATAATCAAGGCTTGAAATGCTACATGCTGATTCTTCACTTCTGGGAGTCTATTACCAGCTCCTGATTATTCTTCCCTCAGGAACGCTTTGCACATTATTCCCTTTCTATTCCTACTGCCAGCACCCTAATACAGGAAGGACCTCATTACGTTACATTTGGGTTTCTCAGTTTCTCTGCCTCCGGTTTTTCCTCCCTTCATCCAACCTAAACATTGCTACCAGATTCATCTTCAGAAACACCCTGCACATATTACCCCTTGCTCAGAAATCTCTGAAGTACTGCTTGAGAAAAGACAAACTGAATGCCTTAACTGACAATGGGGGAAGTCATCCTGACATCCCTGCTCAATGTCTTCAGGCCCAGCTTATATTCCACCTCCTTACAAATTCCCACATCTAGTACAGATTAGAACAGCTCTGTCAACAGACATATAATACACACCACAAATGTACTTTTAAATTTCTTCATGGCCACAAGGAAAAGTGAAAAACAGGTGAAATTAATTTTAAAGTATTGTATTTAACCCAATAGATCCAAAATATTATTTCAACATGTAATCATGTTGAATATTTTACATAACTGTTAACTTCATATTAAATCTTCAAAATCCAGTGTGTATTTTATATTGACAGCTCATTTCAATTAGACTAACTAAATCTGAAGTGCTCAGTAGCTACACGTGGCTAGTGGCTATTTTAAGAGTGCAGATCTAGACTCAAAGCCGTAAAAACCAGTGTTTTCCACTAGATAGAGCATAGTGTTCTGTCACCCCTCAGGTGCAGGTTGGCACCATCCTATTTTTGTGTACATGTCTCAGACTGGATTTTAAGGGTATTGCAAACATTTACTCTCCCAGATTAAAAACTCAAGTCACCTTCTTACCATCAACTTGGCAGTGAACAGGTGAATCCCATTTGACATTTACTTCATGTCTCTCTGACCTCCTTCACTGTCATGCCTCCACGGAGACACTCATTGCCTTACCTGAATGATTGACAATTTCATCTAGATTTCCTGTTCCCAGTTGATCCTCCATACAGCTGTCAGAGACCATCCTAAAAAAACAAGTGTCCTCCTACCCACTCCTTGCACAAAATATCCACTGGATTTCTGCTAACTACTGAATAAAATCTGAACTTCCTACTGGAAATCAAGATCCTCCAAAGCTGATCTTAACCTACCTCTTCCTTCACCAATCACTCTTGCACTAAAAGCTCAAGCAGGTTATTATCCCATTCTCCCTATGTATGCTAAAGCTTCTCAAAGCTCTGTATTCTGCACTGAATCCCGGAATTACCTTCTCCTTTTGAGCTCAGCAAATTCCTTTTGATCCTAATGATCCAGCTCAAATATTTACTCCTTTACAAAGCTTTTTTGTTGCCCTAGGCAAAGTTATTTTGTTATAAGGGGGGCACGAAGAACATTTGTTGAATGCATGTCCAATGTATAAAGGAGTAAAAGTGATCATCTTTGTATATCCAATGCCAAGCTCAGTGGTCAAGGCAGCATAAATGGGTACTGCAGGAAGGAATGAAGCATCATCATATCATAAATTCCTTCAGGGCCCTGCTTTTGACAGATAGTACTTCATCGCAAATATCTATCACAGTTAACTTGCCCTCTCAATAATGATCAAATGATCGTGCATGTTGCTGCGTGCAGTGGCTCACACCTATAATCTCAACACCTTGGGAGATCGAGGACAGATCGCTTGAGCTCTAGTTCCAGACCAGCCTGGGCAACATGGCAAAACCCCATCTCTACTAAAGACACAAAAAAGTAGCCAGGCGCGGTGGCTGTGCTGGTGACCCCAGCTACTTGGGAGGCTGAGGTGGGAGGATGGCTTGAGCCCAGAAGGTGGAAGTTGCAGTGAGCTGAGATGGCACCACTGCACTCCAGCCTGGAAGACAAGCGAGACCCCATCTCAATAAAAAATCATGACCGTGGCCTGGCAAGGTGGCTCAGGCCTGTAATCCCAACACTTTGGGATCCCGGCCGTGGCAGGCCTGATCACCTGAAGTTGGGAGTTCAAGACCACCCTGTTCAACATGGAGAAACTCTGTCTCTACTAAAAATACAAAATTAGCCGGGCATGGTGGTGCGTGCCCGTAATCCCAGCTACTCCGGAGGCTGAGGCAGGAGAATCACTTGAACCCAGGAGGCAGAGGTTGCAGTGAGCCAAGATCGTGCCATTGCACTCCAGCCTGGGCAACAAGAGCAAAACTCAGTCTCAAAAAAGAAAAGAAAAGAAAAAAAGCTTGACCGTGCAGGCTGATGACAACCAAGGTGAACTAAGCAAAATTCAAGGGACAACAGAGGAGTTTGGGTTAGCCCTGGAGCTCACTTAGTGGGAAGTCTCTTCCTGGTCAGTTGAGGGTTGCAAGGCCGGGCATGGTGGCTCATGCCTGTAATCCCAGCACAGACCAAAATGGGAGGATCTCTTGAGCCCAGGAGTTCAACACCAGTCTGGGCAACATAGTGAAACGCCGTTTCTAAGAAAAGAAGGGGTGAGGGGAGAGAAGAAAGAGAGGGAGAGATTAAAGGGATTGTAAAATTGAATATCAGGGGATGGGGCTGGGCGCGGTGGCTCACACCTGTAATCCCAGCACTTTGGGAGTCCGAGGCTGGTGGATCACGAGGTCAGGAGTTCGAGGCCAGCCTGACCAATATGGTGAAACCCCATCTCTCTTTAAAAATTTTTTTAAATAAAAATAAATAAATAAGGGAATGGGTATAAATGATAGCTCAGGGTCACCTGGTCACAGGAGGCCAGACTTGCCGGGATTGGAGCTAATCTGACCTCCTGTTTTCTAAAGAACACGTAAAATAGTACGAAGTCAAAAAGAATTAGGACTTGGGACTTCACAGTGATAGCGGAAGGGCTTGAGGGCGATGGTGGGAGGGCTCGGAGGGCCAAAACCCTTTTAGTACAGCATGGTACAAACATCCGAAAGGTCTCTGGAATCGATGAACAAAAACGACGCCAACGTGGTATGGTCTCTCAGCCCAATACAACGGAAAGAGCCCGAGCGCGGGAGGCTGAGAACGCCGCAGCCACGAGGCCAAGGACCCAGAGCTGGCGTCGGTTTAACTGCTCCAGCGCCAAGAGATGAAAGCGGGAAGCAGAGGGAAACAGAAAGGAGGGAAGGAGATTCCGGGAGGGAACCGCATGGGCTGCCGCAAAACAGCCGGGAGCTTGAGACCCAGGGAGAAGTCACTTCTCTTTCCCTCGCTGACCACTTCTGGCGGGAACGGCCGGGACAGTCGCAGCCAGGAGACGCGTACTCTGGGGAGACCGGGTCAGAGACAGGGCCCGCAGCTCCCGGAGGGCCGATGACGCCGCCTCCCCCAGCCAGAGGCTCGCTCCTTTCTCCTGCCCTCACTTGCCTCGTCAGGCCTCCCCTAGTGCCGTCCACTGCCCTTCCCAACCCCTAGGCGAATCCAGGTTCAAGAGGGAGAAAAGCCGATGCTGGCTCAGCAGTGCCCGGGACAACCGGCCGGCAGAAGCCCCGCAGTGGCGGCCGCCATTTTGGAGCTGGAGGCGAGCGGCGGAAGCAAAGAGCACTCAGGACGAGACCATCGCCGGGGGGTGGGCACAGGGCTGTGGGAAGAAGACGGCGCTCACGCCTGCACGCCTCGTCCGCGTTGAGCAAGTTTTATTCAGAAATTATTGGTAATGTTTAGTAGCTAAGAAAAAATGAGAGGGGTCAACCCTGAGGAGGAAGAAGTAGTGTGATTTGCCGGCGCCACCCCTCTGCTCCTTGCGGACGCGGCGAATGGCAAGTCCCGGGGTCGCAGCTTCTACCGGAGCGGGTGGCTGAGTTCTCCGTTTTCCTTGGGGTCACCGGTCGCTGTTGCCACTGGGCTTGCAGGTGGGTCTGGGGATCCCGGGCGGCCGTGGCGCTGCGGATCACGGCGAGGCTGGAGGGGTCCCGGCGAGGGTGGAGAGGAGGGTTCTAGACAAGCCCTCAGTGCTGTGCGTGTGTGGAGGGGTAGTCTCCGCTTCCCTGGGCCTTTCTAGCTAAGATGAAGGGAAAGGGAAAGGTTTTCTTCGGGTGGGGGATGGGGTTTCCAGGCCGGAGCTTTTGGAAAGGGTTTTCTGAGGCTTTCATAGCAGAAAACGTCCGGAGAGATGTGACCCAGTGACCGCCCGCTAGCCGGACTGGAGAGGGGACCGGCCGCGATCCCACCATCTGGCCTGAAGCAGGGAAGACGCTGCCTCCCTTCCGCGAGCAGCTTACATTCGTTCAAGTCCCAGCCTTCTGTCTCCTCGCTAACCTCGCTCTCTTCCAAACCGCAAATCCTCTTGAACCGACACCCTTGCAGCAAAATGATGCGCTTACCCTTTTACTTTGCTTTTTTATTTTTATTTTTGAGACAGAGATTCACTTTTGTCACCCAGGCTGGAGTGCAATGGCTCAATCTCGTCTCACTGCAACCTCCGCCTCCCGAGTCCAAGCGATTTTCCTGCCTCAGCTTCCCGAGTAGCTAGGATTACAGGCGCCCACCACGCCCCGCTAATTTTTGTATTTTTAGTAGAGACAGGGTTTCACCATGTTCACCAGGCTGGTCTCTAACCCCTGACCTCAGGTGATCGGCCCGCCTCGGCCTCCCGACCAACCTTTTGCTTTTTTTTAAAAACGTGGTATTTAAAATAGATATTGGGCCGGGCGCAGTGGCTCATGCCTGTAATCCTAGCACTTTAGGAGGCCGAGGTGGGTGGATCACCTGAGGTCAGGAGATCAAGACCAGCCTGGCCATCATGGTGAAACCCCATCTTAAAAAAGAAAAAAAAAATTTTTTTTAAATAAAAAAGAAATAAAATAAAATAGATCTTGGTTTACAAGACCTCAAGGATTTCCAGGCGTCAAATAATTTGATTTCTCCCGTGCATCTTGCAAAGTTTTCATAGATTAAATCGACAGTTTTTAAGCAATACATCTATAGTGCTGCGGGGCCTGGTTAGACAGTGTCTCCTTGTTTCCAATGTGAATTTGGAGTGACTTATAAAAAAGATAGACACCAGATGCATTTTTCTTTCTAGTGGTTGAGCGAAGGAAAACATGGGGTTGAAGAAAAATATTAGGAAAAATAAGGAAAAAAGTGAGGTTGTTATGAATGTTTATCTCTGTACTTAGTATGAGAGACAGTAATACAAGAGCTTGGGCCACAGTGGCTCAGGCCTGTAATCCCAACACTTTGGGAGGTCAAGATGGGAAGATCTTGAGCCCAGGAGTTTGAGACCATGGAGCCAGATGGCCTTGGTACTAATCACAGCTCTGCCACTTACCTGCATCTGTGACTGTAGGCAAATTACCAGGATTGTCCCCAGATTTCTTCATATGAAAAAAATAAGCCTATTGCTTTGGGGACATTGTATTAGCTAAGATATATGTAGTGTTATTGTGAGGATTATATAAGTTGGTGATTATGAAAAGCAGCAAGAAGGATGCCTGACAGTGCTTTAAGATTCAGCTCTTGCCAGGCCTGGTGGCTCATGCCTGTAAACCCAACACTTTGGGAGGCCGAGGTGGGCAGACAACCTGAGATCGGGAGTTTGAGACCAGCCTAACCAATATGGAGAAACCCCGTCTCTACTAAAAATACAAAAAATTATCTATGAACACAGAGACCTGTATTGTCTAGTGTTTTGCAGTTTAGTACTTTCAACTTTATCTTATTTAAGGCACTCATTATCCCCACATTTGACTAGCTCGAGATTATAAAGCAAATAAATGGCTAACATGGCCACTTGGTCTGTATCACAAAAAGTACCTAAAGATATAAACACAAATAATGTTGCTTAATGAAGGCACCATCTTTTAGGAAACAAAGGCAGGTTGATTACACTTAAATTTATATGTCCAGGAACCATTGGCATCAAAATGTGTGGGGGAGTTCTTTTAAGCACAGATTTTCCAGCCTCACCCTGGAGGTAAGGCCAAGAAATCCCTAGACTGAAAAGGGCTCCTCCAGTTATTTTGATGTACAGTCAAGTTTAAGAACTCCAGCTGTAAATAATAGACTAAAACTTAATTGATGACAGTTGTAAATTAACTATTTAAATATCTAATCCTTAACTGCTGTCATAATTTTCTAGACCAGTGATATACTGGAACATGTGTAGCATTACACTTTATAAAATACAGTATATAATAATTATGTGACTTTTAAGTTAATGACCACTTCCAAAACCAGACACTTTGGAAGTCTGAGAAATAATTTGAATTGTGGGGTCATGTGCTGTGGCTCAGTCCTATAATCCCAGAGCTTTAGTAGGCTGAGGCAGGAGGATCACTTGAGCCCAGGAATTTGAGGTTCCAGTGAGGTATGATCATGCTACTGCATTCCAGCCTGGGAAACAGAGCAAGACCTTGCCTTTTAAAAGCAAAGTATGGCCAGGCGCGGTGGCTTATGCCTGTAATCCCAGCACTTTGGGAGGCCAAGATGGCCAGATCGAGGTAAGGAATTTGAAACCAGCCTGGCCAACAGTGAAACCCCATCTCTACTAAAAATACAAAAATTAGCCGGACATGGTGGCTGAGGCAAGAGAATTGTTTGAACCCAAGAGTCAGAGGTTGCAGTGAGCTGAATTTGCAAAACTGCACTCCAGCCTGGGCCACAGAGCAAGACTCTTGTCTCAAAAAAAAAAAAAAGTATGAATTGGATAACTATGCCACCTAGTGTCAGAGGAGAGGCAGAAATTCAGTCTAGATAGTCCTAGCGGAGCTTAGTGCTCAGCAAGTGCTGACAACAATAATGTATTGATTGTCTTTGTACGATGTTGTCATATGTCTTCTCAGTCATTGTACATGATTTATTAATTTAGATCCAAATGCACACAGGTGTATTTTTACTTCCTCTGTATGTACAAATTTTTACAGAAAATTGGCAATCCAACTGTTTTTATTGAATTAGTGCAATTTATTTTCCACATGATAATTATTACAGGTTCAGCATCCCTGATCAGAATATTGAAAATCCAAAATGCCCCCAGATCTGAAACTTGGGGCCACAAGTTTGAGACCAGCCTAGGCAACATAGCAAGAGCTACAAAAAAAAATTTTTTTTTTTTTTAATAAAGATGGGGTTTCACCATGTTGGTCAGGCTGGCCTTGGACTCCCGACCTCAGGTGATCTGCCCACCTTGGCCTCCAAAGTGCTTGGATTACAGGCGTGAGCCACCACGCCCTGCCAAAACATTTTTCTAAGAATTTTTTTTAAATTAGCATGTTTGGCTCCAGCTACTCAGGAGGTCGAGGTGGGAAGATCACTTGAGCTCAGGAGTTCAAGACTGCGGTGGACTATGATAACTCCACTGCACTCCATCCTAGGTGACAGAGTGAAACTTTAAAAAAAAAAAAAATTCATGTAAGATTACCTTCAGGCTATGTGTATAAAGTATATATACAAAGCACAAATGAATTTTATGTTTAAATTTGGTCCTATCCTCAAGATAACTCATGTATATGCAAATATTTCAAAATCTGAACAAATCCAAAATACTTTGGGTCTCAAACATTTCAGATACAGGAAACCCTATAGTTTAGAACCCTACAGTTCTTGTCTACCTTCTGGGAACTCAGCATTTAAAAGCTTTTAAGTACCATAAATATCAATTCAGGGAGGGGTTTCTTAGGCACAAGCTATAATATAATAGGAGCCAAAGCTGTAGAGTGAAGCTGAATTTGAACTCCAAATAGCTATTTGGATTAAGCTTTTTTTTTTTTTTGACAGCGTCTTGTTCTGTTACCCAGGTGATCCGTGATCTCAGCTCACTGCAACCTCCATCTCCTGGGGTCAAGCAATCCTCTCACCTCAGCCTCCTGAGTAGCTGGGACTACGAGCATATACCACCACACCCAGCTAATTTTTTAATTTTTTTTGTAGAGACGGGGTTTTGCCATGTTGCCCAGGCTCGTCTCAAACTTCTAGGCTCAAGCAATGCATTCGCTTTAGCCTCCCAAAGTGTTGGGGTTACAGGCATGAGCCGCCTAGTAGTCATTCTGTAAAAGTAAGTTTTCTTTACCTTTTTTGAGACGGAGTCTCTCTGTCCCCCAGGCTGGAGTGCACTGGCGCCATCTCAGCTCACTGCAACCTCTGCCTTCTGAATTCAAGCAATTCTCCTGCCTCAGCCTCCTGAGTAGCTAGGATTACAGGCATGCACCACCACTCCTAACTAATTTTTACATTTTTAGTAGAGACGGGGTTTTACCATGTTGGCCAGGCTGGTCTCAAACTCCTGACCTCAGATGATCTGCCTGCCTCAGCTTCCCAAAGTGCTTGGATTACAGGTGTGAGCCACCACACCCAGCCCCTTTACCTTTTATAGAGTAATTGATATTCAGATCTACTGTGACATTATTGAATATAGGTTTTTTTCCTCTCATATTTTAATTTTCTTTCTAAAATTAGTTTTCAGTAATTGTAGCTTTACCTAAAGAATTCCACTTCTGGCAAAATTGTATTATTAAATTTGTTTTTGCATTGCAAGAAATTCTAAATATGTTTTATACATGTAAAAGTTCTTAATCAGAGCCAGGTGTACTGGTGCATGCCTGTAGTCCCAGCTACTTGGGAGGCTGAGGCAGGAAGAATACTTGAGCCCAGGAGTTGAGAGGTGTAGTGCCTGTGAATAGCCACTGCACTCCAGCCTGGGCAACACAGCAAGACCTCGTCTCTTTTACCAAAAAAAGGTTCCAAAACAGCATGAGGAGTGTGCAAACAATCAACTGTTGGCAGGTACAATTTTTGTATCATATCACATCACTAGTGAAGATATAAGTAAATTTAATAAATAGACTTGGTGCAGTGTAATTTTTATATTAATCATTGTCCCATACATAATCTTCAATAATAAGATTTTTAAGCATGACACTACATTCTGATGCCAGGGAAACAAAGAGGCTTATTAGGCTTTTAACATCTGTCTCTTACATCTATGTCTATCATCTTCCTATTTCAGGTGCAATTTATTTATTTACTTATTTTATTGAGACAGAGTCTTGCTCTGTTACCCAGGCTGGATTATGGTGGGACAATCTCAGCTCACTGAAGTCTCTGCCTCCTGGATTCAAGCAATTCTCCTGCCTCAGCCTCTCCAATAGCTGGGATAACAGACATGCACCACCACAGTTGGCTAATTTTTATACTTTTAGTAGAGACGGCATTTTGCCTTGTTGGCCAGCCTGATCTTGAACTCCTGACCTCAAGTGATCCACCCACTTTAGCCTCCCAAAGTGCTAGGATTACAGGCATGAGCCACCACGCCGGCCCAGATGCAGTTTAAAAGCTATTTCAAAAAAACAGAAAAAGTCCAGGTGCAGTGGCTCACGCCTGTAATCCCAGCACTTTGGGAGGCCTAGGCAGGCAGATTACGAGGTCAGGAGTTCAAGGCCAGCCTGGCCAATGTAGTAAAACCCGCATCTCTACTAAAAATACAAAAAATTAGCCCAGTGTAGTGCCAGGCATCTTTAATCCCAGCTATTCAGGAGGCCAAGGCAGGAGAATTGCTTGAACTGGGGAGGCAGAGGTTGCAGTGAGCTGAGATGGTACCACGGCATTCCAGCCTGAGTGGCAGAGCCAAGACTCCCTCTCAAACAAAGCAGGGTGAGGGGGTTGTATTTCTAATATTTTCTTTTTTCTTAGCGATCATGGTGAACTTCCATCAGATTGTGCGGAACCAATGGGTTCATATTTTTGTCCCTATGGGATTTGTCCTTGGATGTTATCTTGACAGAAAGAATGATGAAAAGCTAACTGCCTTCCGGAACAAGAGTATGTTATATAGAAGGTTAGTCTGCATTTTTTTAAATCAGCAGTTGGCCAGATTTTGGGAATATTCTTTTTAATATGTGCCAAAAATAAATAGAAGGGGTAATTTTCCCCCCTGAGAACTTAGATTCAAATTATACTGTTTTTTAGTCTTGTTCATTATTGAATCCTTGGATAAAATAATATGATTACCTCTAGACCCTAAACAGTCTTCATTTTATGAATAGGCTATTTCAGGTCTTTGAAAATATCCTCTTTTTTAAATTCAAAGTGCATTTTAATATGAAACAGTTTAAAAGCAGTTGACCAAAGCCTTACTTAGATACAGCTTCCACATACATTGTCATATATATTATCTTACTTAAGACATGACATAGGCTGGGCGTGGTGCATGCCTGGCTGGTAATTACAATTCTTGAACCCAGAAAAATGAAGCTGATGGTTAAAATCATGAGAGAGAAGAATGAATATGATGAATTGAATATGTAAATTTTTAAAATTGATCAGTGTAATAGAAAATAAAATATTGGCCGGGCATGGTGGCTCACACCTGTAATCCTAGTACCGTGGTAGGCCAAGGCAGGCAGATCACTTGAGGTCAGGAGTTCAAGACCAGCCTGGCTAACATGGTGAAACTCCCATCTCTATTAAAAATAGAAAATTAGGTGTGGTGTCGCAGGACTGTAATCCCAGCTACTCAGGAGGGTGAGACAGGAGAATAACTTGAACCCAGGAGGTGGAGTTTGCGGTGAGCCAAGATTGCGCAACTACACTCCAGGCTGGGTGACAGAGCAAGACTCTGTCTCAAAAAATAATATAAAAATTTTGACTGACTTCCCCTTTTATTTCTTATCAAAATTTTATTTTCACTTTTTCCACTTCTTCCTTTTTTGCTTTCCACACAGGGAATTGCGACCTAATGAAGAATATACCTGGAAGTAAAGACTGGCTGACATATACAATGTTCACATTTTAAAGTTGTGAGAGAAATAAAAACGTGTCATTATTGAATTTGAAGAATCTGAAATGTCTTTCTTTTTATACAAAGGTAGTTATAGTGAACCTCAAGTTTCTCTTCAAAGAATCAGTATGTCAGTATGTTCAGCTCTCTTATTCTTTAATTCTCTATTTTAAAGTTTAACTTCCTCCTAATTCTAGTTAACAACCTTCTCCCCAGGTTCTAATCAGTAGTTCACATCTGCTCAGCGCCCCCCCCCCCCCATTCCTGATTGATCCCAGTCACTTTCCTGCTCACAGAAACATCCACCCTGCCACTCCAGCTCGGACCCCTGCTCTTTTTAAAATAGCCAGTCAGGATTAGTCTAGCTTGTGCTGCCTAACCCTAGCCAATAGGGGACGACAGACCAACAGGGATGACCCTACCCTGCACGAGGCATAAGTACCCTTCCCCCCTTCTCCAAGACTGCAGCAGCCATCATTGCTCCATTCTTTCGCCCTGCACCCTTCTATAGAAGTAAACTGCCTTGCTGAGAGGACATATCTTCGAGTGCTATTTCTTTTGCAGCAGAGTCATTCTAGTAACAAGCATACTTAGCTTACAAAATAAATTATTAGATAATTATTGTATTAACTAATTGTATACCTGATTGTAAACATTGGTATTAATTAGAATTTAATTTGCTGTTTCTCATTTTGGACCATAGTACTATTAAATCATAGAGCCAATTTTTTATCAGATATTTTTCAGGAAAAAAAAATTTCAAACGTGCTTCAATGGGACTTTAAAAGGATAGTGCTAAGATTTTATTTGATAAAAATCACATAACTAAAAATTTTAGTGACTTTAGGTTTGGCAAAGCTTTTTCCTTTTGTAAAATCTAGGATATACACAGGAAGCAAGGATTTTTAAAATACAACACAAAACATCAACTAATTTAAGAAACCAGTAAGTTGTACTTTATCAAAATTTAAAACTTTTGCTCTTCAAAAAACATCTAGAATATGTAAAGAATCCTTAGCTGAATAATAAACAACTGAACTTTTTAAATCAGCAAAAGGTTTTAACACTGCCAAAAGAGATAAGAGGAGGGCAGGTAAGCACATGAAAAGATACTCAATATTAGTAGTCATAGAGATGCAAATTAACAGCGTAATGAGATAGCACTATACACCTATTAAAATGGTTAAAATTAGGCTAAGCTCGGTGGCTCATGCCTGTAATCCCAACACTTTGGAAGGCCAAGGTGGGTAGATCACAAGGTCCAGAGTTGGAGACCAGCCTGGCCAACATGATAACCCCGTCTCTACTAAAAATACAAAATTAGCCAGGTGTGGTGGTGCATGACTAATCTCAGCTACCTGGGAGGCTGAGGCAGAATTGCTTGAACCCAGGAGGCAGAGGTTGCGGTGAGTGGAGATCATGCCATTGCACTCCAGCCTGGGTGACAAAGCAAGACTCCTCTGTCTTAAAAAAAATTTAAATTAAAAAAATGAAATGATTAAAATGTAAAAGACTGACTACTAATTGTTAGCAAGGATGTAGAGCAGCTAGAAGGCACACCCTGCTGGCAGGAATATAAAATGTAGCCGCCAGTGGTTGTAACACCTTGGAAATAAGTTTAGCCGTTTCAGGTTAAACATACAGCTATCACTTGACCCAGCCATCCCAGTCTGAGTTATTTACCTAGGAGAAATGAAAGCATATGTCTGCACAAAGACTTTTACATGAATGTTCATAGCAGCTTGACTTGTAACAGCCAAAAACGAGGTAACCCAAATGTCTATCAACAAATGAATGGATAAATTGTGTTGAATCCATATCGTGGACTACCACCCAGCAATGAAAAGGAATGATCTATTGATACATAATATGGATGAATTTCAAACAGTGCGGAATGAAAGAAGCCAGATAGAATACATGCTATAGGATTCCATTTATGTAAATATAAAATGTTATAAATAGCAGTCTGTAGTAACAAAGCCGTTCAGTGGTTGCCACAGAGCTCAGGGTCCGGAAGGTGGCTCATGCCTGTAATCCCAGCACTTTAAGAGGCTGAGGCAGTGGGATCACTTGAGATCAGGAGTTTGAGACCAGCCTGGCCAACATGGCGAAACCCTGTCTCTACTAAAAA
>PVKP010011167.1:0-46406 GCA_004027715.1 Plecturocebus donacophilus
CCTCTGAGTGGACGTCTAGTTTGTTGATGATGAAGTTATTTCTGTTTCTTAGTTTTCCTTCTAACAGTCTGGCCTCTCTGCTGTAGGACTGCTGAGGTCCACTCCAGGCCCTGTTTCCTGGGGATCACCTGCAGCAGCCTCTGCACTTTCACTGGGAGCTGCAATCCTGAGCTGCTCCTAAGCGTCCATCTTGGATCTCCGACCTCTGTGATTGTTTTTAATAGCAATTATCCTCCTCCAACTAATGTATTGTCCTTGAAAGTAGGGACTATATATTAGTCCATTAGGACTGCTATAATGGATCAAGACTGGGTATTTCATACACAACAGAAATGAAATTCCCACTGTTCTGGAGGCTGGGAAGTCCGAGATCAAGAGTCTGGCAGATGTATCTGGCAGGATCTGCTTTCTGGCTCATAGATGGTGCCTTGTTGCTTTGTCTTCATGTGATAGAAGAGGCCCTCCTTCTTCTCATGATTCAATCAACTCTCAAAGGCTCCATTTCCTAACGCCATCATATTGGTGATTACCTTTTATCATATGAGTTTTGTGGGGACCTGAACATTCAGATCCTAGCAGACTATATGCCACAATTTTTGTTTTTTCCATAGAGCTAAGTGTATATCTGTCTCTCTATATGATATATATTTATATGTGTCTAATGTATATATGTGTCTCTATATACAGAGAGATAATAACTATATATCTAATAGACCATAAATGCTTGCTTTGTGAATGAAGGAAATAAGAGAAAAAGATAAATGTATTTAAATAAGGATAATTTAACAATTGGGTGATCACTGGAGAAGGTTAGTTTCAATCTATAGTAGTGATTATTATGTCACATGTGTTTGAATGAGAAGAATGTACTAGTCTTCCAGGTTGTGTTGGATGTTATGGCTGAAGGCAAAAGTTAATAGATGTAACAGGTTGAAAGCACAGACACTGAGTTCAAACCTGCTCTGTCACTTACTAGCTGGTTATTTTGAAAAAGATACTCAGACTCTTGGGGTTTCCATTTCTATATCAATCCATTTTCTCTGGGAATGATACTCACATTGTAATTGTCTTATATGGCTGCTGTGTGGGTTCCATGATTTTACATTTATAGAATACTGTAAAGAGTGCCTGGCACATCATATTGTGTTTGTTACTACTGAATATAAAAATATTAAAAGGTAGCCCAGGTTTTCTTGGATTTGACCGTATTTTATGCTATTTCTTTTCTGTAATAACCTCCCCTCCTACGTTGGTTTTGTCCTAGCTCACATAGAGTCCTATTGAATAGAGTGATAGCAGAATTTGCACTTTTTCCTAATCTTTACAGTTTTCAGATATATTCTGGTTTGCCAGAACTCTTGATCAGAATCGACATTAGTTTATTATCTCAGACTTATCATTCTTGCATTCTGTTCAAGTCAATAGTAAATGTCCCTTTTCTTTCACAACAGTTTTAAAACTTAGTAAGGTTTTAATTTCCTCCTGTGATTTTTAAGAACCTTATGGAAATCTTTTAGCAATTTGGGGATTTACAGCCTCAAAACACCATGGCCTGTGCCACACATCACTCTTTCCATTTGTATTTTGTTGTGTAATACACAGCCAGTTTCCCTGCTCTCGGTTACATGTTGTGACGTTCAGTGTCTCTAACTTGTTTGCCTGCCACTACATTATTCATCACACTCTCAGTTTTCCTGTCCGCCCTTAACTAATTCTGGATACCCGACTCACTGACTTTTATGTCTTTCAGCTTCTCTGTGTTCCCATCTGTACGTTCACACAGACACAGCTGTGATTTTCTTCTCCTGTCACACCTACTTTTTTGCTGAAATCAGCCATGTGTTCTCAGTAAAGCTTTCATGCCTTCCAAAGAACTTTTTAATGTAATGTGTAGTCTTTTGTCACTACAGTGAACAGCACTTACAAAATGCTGTTTTTAATTTGTGCTGCAGAGCTCAAATGCATCATGTTCCTCTTTGAATTAGAGATAATGACCAGGTCAACTACCCAATATTATGACAAACTTCAACTAAATATCACTTATCCCTCCACCTCCGCCTACCCAATACAACCATATAAACTCCCATCAGTCAGTGGAGTGTAGGAAAAATCTTCAAGAAGATGGCATGCCTTTGATACCAGTTTGTTGCTGTCCTTTTTATCTTTCGAATAGCGTGACAGACATATGAAGACCCTTAAATCAAATGCTATGGCTTTCTTCTTTGATTAGAAGGAATATTTGCTTGAATTTTGTCATTGCTTATTACTGAATTCAAAAGACTAAGAAAGAATAGCTTACAATGAAGGGACCAATATTTAGTGTTCTATATGCAAGGTTCTTGGTGGAGTTTACAAAGTAGACCCTTTACAAGTTACAAAAAAAGTTTTCTAAAAAAGTTATTTATTAAAAGAGCAGTTATTAAATATGTATGTGCCTTGCATGCACTCGGTGTTGTTTTCGAGGGCTCCAATGTCTCGTGGCAGCAGGCAGCGCTGGGCCACAAAGAGGAGTGAGTAGGGGCAGAGAAATACAGAGATACACAGTGGAAGGCTTTTTGCATCATTTGTGTTCATTAAAGCTATTCTAAATGAAACAAAGTAGGCCCCCAAACAAGGTCCCACCGTGGGAATGGCTCTGACCTCTCTAACATTCTAATATCGCTGTAGTTTGTCTTCAGTCTCTTCCTGTCAGGGCTTTGGAAGGCCCTTTGTACCCTTTCTTGTCATTCTCTGAGCCTCCCTCGCTTCCTCCCATTGGCCTCCCGGCATCCTGTTGGCTGCACCCTGTCCTGTCTGGGCTTCAAGGCCACATGTTCTAAGTCTTTTTCTCCCCCACTTCCGCACATTTTATTATCCTCTCAGCTTCTTACTCATTTATTACATATTTGAGAGAAGGAATGAGATCTGATTTATTCTTTCCCCATAAAAACACATATCCAGCAGGGGTATAGCACAGTGCAAAGGTTCAATGTATGTGTGGTAGGAAGAATGAGTATTGGCCCTGGCCATCAAGATCTTGCTGGCTTATGGGCTGACTGATAAAGTGTATGTGGGTAAGAACACAGCTGTGATTTAGCCTTCCTAGAACATATTTAAATATCTTTATGATTAAAAAATAAACATGCTCTTTTTGAAAACTTTAACAAAACAGAACTATATGAAGCAGAGATCCTCTTTTCTTTTTCTCCTCTAGCCCACTACCCAGAGAGATTCATTATTGGTGTGTAACCTTCTGAACACTCCAATAATAATGCATTTCTATGCACAAACAATCACACAAACACATTTATAATATATGAGTTGCTCTAGATCTATCTATCTACCTATCTATCATCCATCTATTCATTTGAACAACTATGAAGAAATGCATGACAATCTTGCCCATGTTCTTCAACAGTGAATATGGCACTGAGTGTTTCCTTATGACTCAAGGTCATCTACATGAACACTTATCATGACACACCAGTAATTTAGAGGCTCCCACTTGCTGAAATCCTGTGATGTCTCCTAAAACTGTAGAGTCGATAGAAGTTCTTCACCCAGTGATGAGAGTACTGTATTTTTTCCTATGACTGATTTCAGCATTTCTCCAACTCCTGCCTAGTTCTCAGTTGTTCGTTTTGCTGCTTTCAGTTGTTTGTTTCTTTCCTTCTAATTTGCTGTCCATAATTTATTACATTTGCAAATTAGGTTGCCAGCCTTGCTAGAGATTTGCATAAAGTGAAGATGAAGAAGTTCTAAGAGAGGGCTTCGAAGGGTTCTTTTCTAAATCAGATGCGGGTATCTTTGGGCATGGCCTTTGTGATGCAACAGTTACATGCAGAAGAGTTCCATGTCAAGCTGCTGACAGGTGAGATCAGCCAAAGCAACCGAGACCTTGTGCTCAAAAGTGTCCCTAGCACAGGGCTTGGCTCTAAACTGCAGAGTGTCGCTGATTGGCAAAGACACAGAATCAAACTGTGACCTAAAAAAAGAAAAAGGTTTACAAAAACAACAACAGAAGAAACTTTCTGTCTATCAGCTGCAGGATTGCTTGAATCTTGATGTCATGTGAACTGTGAGAGTAACTAGGAACTATCAGCTTTAACATACAGACATATTACAGGCAAAAGAAAATAAAGGGTTGGGGGAATGGGGAGAAAGCCCTGTCAGTAGCTTTGAGCCGCCTCATTTTTTTTGATGAAAAAATTGTTACAAATGCGTTCTTCAGCATATGTTATTAATTTCATTATCCTGGCTTCTTGCCAGTTAAGCATCAAGCCCTGGTTTTTGTGATTTCAGTTGCAACTAGTGAAACTCATGTGGGCATTAACAGAAACAGACAAGAGAACGTTTTTTTCAAATCAACTGCAAGTGACTATTTTAAAGGCTTTTGTTTCATAAAACCAGTTGGAACATTTGTTTTTGTTGATGAGAAGAATTATGCTTTCCTAAAATATGATATTCCCAGCCTATACCAGCCTTATTTGAAAGACTTTGAATAAATTATTGATACTGGCAGGTAAAATATATTTACGTTATATTTTAGAATGTATAAAACTTTATAAATGTTCATAAAAGTCTTACTTTTTACTTTTTACTGCACTACATAGTTTTTTTTAAAAAATAATAATGAACACTATAAAAACAAAAGTGCTTTTCTTCTAGATGAAGAAATTATGATAAATATTTTGAGAGCAGAAAGGCAAATGCAGTATTAAAATTTCATTATGAAGGCTCTTTATTATACTTTTTGAAATAGTGTAATTCTATTATTAAAACGGCATTATCCATGTCACACAAAACACTCAGGAATTAGCATCTACCTTAGTCTTTAAGCTGACATTTATTAAGTGCCAATTATCAACCAAGCACTTTAATAATACTACCTTGCTGTTTATCCAGCACATATTACATACCAGGCAATGTGTTAAGTGTTTTATACATAGTCTTCTTAAAGAAATGTCTACAAACCTTTGAAGCAGGTATTTCTATTCCCAATTACAAATAAGAAACTAAAATCAGAGACAGTATGCCTTGCCCGAGGTCTCACTGCTAATAAATGTTCATAAGGAATTTCAATCCTTTGAAAATATTTGACTCAAAAATTCAGGGTGTCCAATAGTTCTGGTTTACCTGGAACTGAGGAGTTGCATAGGATAAGGGATTTTTGGTCCTATAACTGAAAAATGTCCAGATCCTCCACACTGAGTTGGTCACCCTCTTAGAATCTGTCATTTTACCTGCTGTGCTGTCCAAACTTGCTCTGCCCTGCTCCTCCTACTCTCTTTCTTCAATGCCCATCAATTACCTGAATGATGCATTCTTTTTTCTTTCTTTTAACCTTGAGTGATAGTCCTCACACTAGTTCATATTTTTTAAATTTTGAAAATCCTTCTAAGAACCAGGACATTTGAAATTAATATATCCATTCACAGATGCATTCATTCTTTTGTTCACAATGATTTATTGAATACCTTCCATTTGGCAGGCTCAGGAGTTATAATGGTAAACCAAGTCTGATTCTTGTGGTACTTACATCGTTGGGAGTGGGGACAGATAAGAAACAAATAAGGGTATTCTACATTGGCTGGTGATTGAGGGTTGTGAAGCAGAGCAAGGACAATGGGATGAGATCGGGCTTATTTTGTAATTTCATATGCTGTAATCAGGGAAGGCATCTCTGATGAGGTGACCTGTGAGCAGTATTGAGTTAGGAGGGAGTATGGCGTGGAGGTCGTCAGGCAGAGGTGGAGATGGTGAAGGGAGCAGGGTTAGTTCAAGTAGGACCTCCCAGGCTCTACTAAGGAAATTGTTGGGAGGAAGTTGTGTATGAATGTGAGGGCCACTCTCTCTTTTTTTTTTTTTCTGTTTCTTTTTCTTTATGTAGAAGTCATAAAAGTGCAGTATGCAACCCAAAGAAGGCTTCCTTGAAGTTTTCTACTTTGCAATTTGGCCCTGGTGACTATTATCAGGTTAGAAGTTAGGACTAGAGAAGCAGAATTAACCAGATGGTGATGAAAAGGAATTATGCCTAAAGTCTCATGTTCCCAGTCTTTATCATGATTCTCAATGTACAATTTGGAATTGATGAAAGTCAGTCATGTGAGCCGATGCTTTCTTGAGTCCCTAAATCAAATAAGACAGTTATTAATAGTAAGCAAGTTCTCAGATTTTTTTGGTTCTAAGGTTTTAGCTGAGTGAAAGTAGTAATAATAATGACAATACCCACATAAATACCTTGCATTTGAATAGTGATTTAAAATTCTTAATACCTTTTTCTTAGCATTATCATTTATTCCTCACAAAAGCCATTGGAATAGGTAGCAAACATACTAGGAACACCATATTATACATGATGAGATTGAAATTTTCAAAAGCAAAAGTTGGCGATTTGTCCAAATCCATATTCGTAGAAGTCGATGGAGCCAGGAATGCAACACAGACTTTTTCCTTAGTTCAGTACTTCCATGTATGTTCTGCATGTTGTTTTAAAGTGATGGCACTATTTGGAAACTGCACACTAAGGAAAAAGTGTCAAGTCTAGAAGTACATGTTTCCTTTGCCAACATCAAGCATCATTCCACTGCCATGCTGCACTGACTCAATTCATTCTACTTTCAGTTTGAGTGTTCTGCTCATTGTGAAAAACTTCTTGGTGGTCTGAAAGATGAGAGGGCAGTTGAGGGTTCTTATTCTCACTCTGCTCCCAACTGTCTTCTGATCATCTTTAAATTCCCATTTCCCATAGTGGAGGATGAGGGGTGAGGTGGGAATGGTTAATGGACATCAAAAAAAAAAAAAAAAAGAAACACTTAGAAAGAATGAATAAGACCTACTAGTTGATAGCACAACAGGGTCATTATAGTCAGTAATAACTTTATTGTACATTTTAAAGTAACTTAAAGAGTGTAATTGGAATGCCCCATCTCCCAGATATGCTTATTTCATATGCATGCCTATGTCAAAACATACATATATACACCTTCTATGTTCCCACAAAAATTAAAAATTGCAAAATTAAATAAATTCCCATTTATCTTTCTTTCTGAGCACCTATGTAGTCTAGATGGAAGTAGGCCTCTTATCAGTCCCTTTTTATCTCCTATCTCAGCCCAGGAAATATTAAAACATTATTTCAAACATGTTAGTCTCAATTTAGACCAACCTCAAATTTCACTTACCCTTTAAAAAATTGTTCTATTCTAACCTTTCTTCAAATTACTTTCCAGCCTCTCTAATTTTCACATCCAACTTTCTTTTAAAAATTATATTCTCTATCTTTTCTTCTTCACCTGGTTCTTCCTTTAATCATTTCATTAAATATTGTCATTTTTGCCAATCAAATTGTCTTCTTTTTTTCCACCCTCAGAGACTGCCAAAGCTTTCAGCCCTCCTTATCTTTTGCACCAAACTCCTGTTACCCTAGTGCTCCTGTTACCAGTTTTCTTTCCAACCTAATCTTTCCTCAGATTGCTGCAGAATGTTCTTCCCAGTCCAAACTGATTCTGACAGTCTCCAGTGCAAAGCAACCTCTGTTGACTTCCATGACCTGCAATATGTAATTCAAATTCCTTAGCTTGGCACACAAGACCCATCACAAACTGGTCCAAACCTCCTTTTTGAACTTTATTTCCTGTCTCAATCATTCTTTCTCCTTTCATAGCTCCATGCAGGTGCAAATGCTATTTCTTCTCCCTGGTAAATGCTCATTCATCCTCTAACACCCAGCTCAAGGGTCACCTTCTCCCATTCCCCTGTGTGATTCCAGAGTATGCTGATTATACCCTTTCAACAGTTCTCGCCATATGGCAATACTGTTTTTCTACTTATGTGTCCATCTCCCCAACTATGCTGTGTTTCACTCACTGCTTGGCACGTAGTAGGTTCTTTATAAACTTTTCAGTAAATATTGATATGAATAAATTCATAAATGAAGTAAGGGAAATGGGTAACTTTATAACATAAATATCAACACATATGTCCTTTTATTCACCACTAGGGAATAAAAGTTCAATGTTACAATAAATAACTTAAGTGAAAGTGTGTGTGTGTGTGTGTGTGTGTGTGTGTGTGTGTGTACACACATTTGCCCCGGTAACTATTCCCTAAGTGTATTTCAACTACTGTAGTTTTAACAGCTGTCATATATGTAAATATTGCAATAAATTTGAGGTTGCAGTTTTATGGCATTGAAGTGAAAATGAAAAATTCCAGTGAAACACTAGACTGCAGCAGTATCATAGAGGCTAAACATTATAGTTCACTATCACAAGATGTAAAGCCACGTGAAGTAGTGAACCTTTTTTAACCTTTGATAAAAATGCACATTTAAGGGATTAATAACACAGCTTTTATAAGTTATAAGATATAAAAAGATAGATATAAGATATAAATGAGATATAAAAAGGAGCATATCATAAAAAAGTAGATAAAATTGGATCAATAAAACTAAATATTCAATAATATGTAAAAGGTACTTCTTTTTATTCTTTTGTCTTTTCTAATTTATTTGTAACATGCATGTATTATTTTAATAATGGGAAAGACAAGTAAAAAATATTGTACTTACATAACTGTAAGCTCTTTAAGTAAAAGAAACAGTTATACTACCCAGAGCCTAAATAAAATTTTTAGCTGCTTAAATAGTTTGTTGTCACTAACAAATTTAATGGTTTTATATTTCGTTTAAAACAAAATTGTTTTCTTCTAATTTTAAGAATAACTTATTTGTGGTGAATACCTAAACGACAAAAATTTTAAAAATTTTAGATTACTCACAAGTACACTAGCTATAGCAAGTGGAATTATGGCTTATTGACTAATTATGTTAATATATCTTTCTTATTCAGCTAGTTAGCATATTTATTTATGTGTCCTTCTTTTATTTTAACCTGCTGGTCTGTCTGAATTTCTGATTATTTCCTTAGGAAAGTTAGTCTTTGTATGAAGATGATTCCCAAATTTACATCTCCAGTACTGACCTTTCTACTGAGTTTCAAATGTAAGTTCACATATAAAAACTTCTCCCTTAATGGCTTCAGGCATTTCAAAATCTATCAGTCATCTTAAAGTCAATGGGGCCAAAGCAACTACTGATTCCCTCTGCCACGTTTCCCTGTTGAAACTCTCCCACCCAGTATTCCCATCTCATAAAAGAACCCCAACATGGGTGGGCCCAGTTGCTTAGGTCAATAACCAGTGGGTTGTTCTTAATTTCTCTCCTTGCACCTTCTTCCATCCAAGAGCTATCAGACCCCCATTCAAAATGTGCCTTTCAAAACTTTTCATCTCTCCTGGTGCCTGCCACACTCTAATGTAGGCTCCATCATCTTGTCTGTAGACTGCTTCAGTAATCTTCTCATTAGCTTTCCTACTTGAAATCCTGTCACCCTATGAAGACTGTTCCAGAAGACGCAAAACCAATATGAATCATTTTGACTTATAGATGTCGAAATGACTTTAAAGTGACAATCATCACACTGAGACTGAGAGCTAAGCTTCTAAACATGCCATCTAAGGCCCATGCCTACCTCTTGAGCTCTTCCCATCAGTACTTTGCTGGTAAATGTTTAAAAGGTGGAAGTAAGAAAAGTCCTGGTTTGTAGCATTTGCTGAGTACTCTGGTGTACATACTCCTCTGGTATAAATACGTACTGATTTCGAGCTACCAGTGTGATGTCTCTGACCATGGAACTGAAAAGAGATGTTTGTAATCAGCTCTTAGAGTCAGTATAAACAGGCCACAGCCTATCACTGGGACCCAGCACATGGGGTCTTTTTGTTCCCACTGCACACTCTTCTGTGTCAGAACCTTTACATCTCTTCCACCAGGACCACACATGGCTGGTTACATATTGTTATTTGGTTATCAGCTGAAATATCACCTGTGGTAATTAATTTGATGAGTCAACTTGAGTAGGCTACAGTGCTCACTTGCTTGGTCAAATAGAAGCAAGACCAACTTGCTTAGTTTTCATTGCTGTGAAGATAGATTTTAGATATGATTAGGAT
Source organism: Plecturocebus donacophilus (assembly GCA_004027715.1). Classification (NCBI taxonomy): domain Eukaryota; kingdom Metazoa; phylum Chordata; class Mammalia; order Primates; family Pitheciidae; genus Plecturocebus; species Plecturocebus donacophilus. The sequence continues at coordinate 9,994 of PVKP010011167.1, forward strand.
TTAAGTCAGAAGACCTTGAGTAAAGTGTCTCATCCTTCATAGTATGAGTGAGCCTCATCCAACAGTTGAAGACCTTAAGAGTAAGATTGAGGTCCCCGGAAGAATAAGAAATTCTACCTGCGGATGGATTTCAGACTCAGTAATGCAACATCACTCCTTCCTTGGGTTTCCAGCCTGCTGGTCTGCCCTGCAGATTTCAGACTTGCCTACTCCCACAATCATGAGTCAATTTCTTAAAATAAACCTCTGTCTCTGTCTCTTTCTACACACACACACGTATGTATGTACATATGTATCTATCTATCTATCTATCTATGTATCTATCTGTCTGTCTCTCTAACTATCTAGAGTGATGTATACACATCCTATTAGAATGTATATACATCCTACTGGTTGTTTTTCTGGAGAATCCTCACTAATACATCGTCTTTTCAGTGAGAGTTTTCCCGACAGCCTCTGGTCACTCTTTAACATATTACTCCAATTTATTTTCTTCACTCTATGTATCACTTTTTATAATATCTTGCTTACTTACTTATTTATGTACATGTTTATTGTCTGTCCTCTCCTGGCCTCGCTAGAATGAAAGTACCATAATAACAAGTACCTGGCCTGCCTTGTTAATTGCTGTATCATCCCCTTTGCCTGTCACAAAGTGGTACTTTTAAGAAGTTTGTTCAGTGAGTAATACTAAAAAATGTAGTTGGGGCCAAAGATTTTTTTTAATGTAAGATTCTTGGTACTTTAAATGCTTTGTAGAAAAAGTGTATCAATTAAAACTCTTACCAGTGTCAGTATTAGAGTGACCATCTCAATATTATCTCATTTACATCCTGCATTACTATTTTGTGCAAGCTCTGCTAATATAACCAACCCCTTAACCATCCCTTATGTCCTACTAGTCCACTACTCAAAGAACATCTTTGGATTAGACAACCTGACACACATGTGGCTCATAGTACAATACAAAACACCTCTTTACTTTCCATCTAAATGACCAACTATGCATACTGAGGCTATCTCAGACAGACATTAGAGAGTCCACCTCCATTTCTCACTATCTCAGTTTTATTTTCTCTCCATCCTAGTCCTGGGGTCAAGGAGGGATCTCCAGTACCATTGCAATCCTGCAAAATAGGAAAGAATGAAGTAAAAGAGTTCCTCCAGACCCAAGCTAACAGCAAAACATCAACACAGCAGTTAACCTGCCCTCATAACATGATATTTGTTCTCTGTCTCTTCCCTCTACGTGAAGGGTAGCTTGTTATTGTAGCTCTGTATTACATTTTTAATAACCAGTAGAGCAAGCCCCCTAGAATACCTCTTCAAACACTTCTTTTATTTTTTATCTTTTATTCTTTCTATTATTCTCAGACTATGGTCTCCAAAGGGAGGTTGGGTGAGTAAACTCCTCTAGTAAACGGTTGGGCTGGTGGGTGGGATGGAGGATGTGTGCAGTCCCATTGTACCTCCCCTTCTCCCCACTAATCCAAGAGGCAAAGTCATATCTCATTTTAAGTTGGTAACATGTTTTATTTTATTTGTTAGTCACATATATTTTCCTCATGTGTGAACTCTATTTGCAAGCACTTGGCCCTTTTTCCTATTGGCAAACTTACTGTTTGGCATGAGCTCTATTTAGTGACATAACCCTTTGTCATTTTTCTAAAAATACTTCTAAAGTATATTGCTTATCCCTTAATTTTGCTCATGAAGGAATTTAATATATCATAGTTTGGGTTTTTTATATTGATGTTTTTCTTCCCTTAGTGATTATGTCTTCTTTTTCTAAAATCTGGAATTGTATTATTATTTATATAAATTATTTCTTTATCATTGTATGACATTAATTTTTAATTCATCTGAAATGCGTTTGGTTGTAATATTGGAACATAGTTCATTTAATCCACTGTTTCAGGAGCATTCATTATTTTTCTCTCTTTGTAATTTATTAGATTCTTCAATTTTATTTTTATTTAACAATTTCATTTGGTATGTTGGAGTTATGTCTATTTGTTTGCTTATTGTTATTTGCAGTGGTGCTGTTGTCATCGAGAAAATGCTTATCAGAATTAGACTTTGTTTCTAGGTTTTTATTCCTGTTTCTTGAAGTTGCCTTTTGATTATGGACTCTAAATCACTCTGCCTTGTTATTGTACCCCTGTATTACCTTTTTAATAACCAATAGATAAGCACCCCTGAATACCTCTTCAAACATTTGTTTGACTTTTTTTTTATCTTTTGTTCTTTTATTATAAGCATCTTTAGTAGGTACTTATGAACTCAAGAAAATCCCACTAAGAGTTCCATTGTCATACACGATATCTAGAACCCAATTTGAGAAAAAACGTCTTCCTTTAAAATGCCAAGGGTCTTATCTAGCAACATGAAAACATTACTACTCTTAATTACGATTAAAAAATTATGGTAAAGAGGTTAAATGAAGAGCTGATAGGTGAAAACTACAGAGAAAATTTTGGGTAAATGCCTGATTTCTGGATCCAAGGCCATAATACCAATCTCCCCATCTCCCACCTTCACATAATTGAACATTTTGAGTCTTACTGAGCAAATATTCTTCATGATGAAAAAGATCATCTTCTTTCAACACTCCATTGTATATGCTACACATTCAGATTCCTGATGTAAATTTTTGACCTTGCATCTACAACATAGTGTGAATGAAAAATTCATTTCAACTTTCATTTGAAGTGTGAAGGAAGCATCATATATCTTATAATACAGGAGGCAGATTACCAAAGGAAAGAGGAAACTGAGCAAATTAAGCAAATCTCATAACTTTCTTCTTTAAATAGAGGGGTAAACCAAAGTTAAAAGCATTCCAATGCATGCCTCAATTCTCCTCCTGATCCTGTATAGTTAAGGATTGTGTGTTCATAGAAGGCTTGCTTCACTAAGGAAACCACAGTGAATCTATTATGCAGGAGCTCTTATTTCAGGATGTTGCTGCAAGAATTCCTTAGGGTTTTTCCTGTAACCTTGAGCAACCTCTTTAAACATCATTCACCAGTCACACACAACTATATATAATCATACATTACAAGGCAAAAAAAAAAAAAAAAAAAAAATTCCCTTACTTTCAATTAGATTAGAAAGCCATATTTTTCTCAAAAATATTTTTAGTCTTTTTCCCCTCAAAGTTTATAATTACTTCTTTTATTTATGATTGTACGGAACAACTACAGTTCTTAAATTAAGAGGATTTTTCAATGAAATCCAGCTCTAACCTTTCTGTTGCTGTGCTAGCATAAATACTCAATTGTTGTTTGATTATTTATCAAGGGCTGGACTGTGAGCTTGAAGTTTCCTATTGCATTTTTAAAAATTTACTAGATGTTTTGGAAATATAAGAACAAAGGATAGCTAGAACTCCAGAAAAATGTGGTATCTGATGAAAATATGGGAGTTTTAAATCTTACTATTTCCCCAAATTAATTTACTTATAACCAATTTCCTTCTCACTTAGGAAAAAAAAAATATTTCCTGGCCTCTAACCAAAGAGTCAATATTAGAAAATGCTTCAAAGAAGCATAAATACTGGAATTCCTCCAAAAAATAAAATTCTTCTTTAAATGGAAGTATAACTCTATTAATTCATCGGATAATAACAATTCCTTTTTTCTTTACTCTTGCAATGGTGCAATGAATGCATCTTTTTCAATCTAAAAAATAATTGCATCACTATTGTTTTATTATGATATAATACCTATGTCTGCCTGTCAACTACAGTACATTGAGCTGGGAACTAAGTTTGAGAAAAGTAGTATATAATATGGCCAGCTTCCCCTTTAAGTACTAGAATAAAAACTTTAGAACTTAGAGATCATTGTTAACAGTAAGCAATTCTGACATTACCACATTTTTTTTTTACAAATAATAAATGTCTAAAAAGTAACTTATTATTTTTACAAATAAATATATACATACAAAAGGAATTATATATATATAATATATACACATTTATTATTTATAAAAAATGTATATATGCATTTATTATTTATAAAAAGTAAGAGCATCATGAACCTCACAGTGTCTAGTAAATATATAAATTGTTTTTTAAAGCCTCTGTTAGTGATATAGGATCAAATCAAGATTATCAAAAGTGAAAATGAATTTGGTACAATGAAATTACTTCTTGGAGGCAGCTTGTTAAGAAACTCTTATGCTCTGTAGTTTAACTGGAAGAGTTTCTATAGTTTAGGATAGAACTGGAAAGACTTTGCATAATATTGATGAAGACATCTGAATAGCTAGTATTAAGAATACATTTACACTTTACTTCTTTCATTGCCAGGACTTTTAGGCCATCCATAGAAGCAGTAAATTTTACCTAAGGTATTTAGACAATAGAAATATTCTGGAAAAATAAAGATGCACATTCTGGAAAAAGCAGTTCAAGTCATGTTTAAAACACTTGTGTTTACACACAAGGAAGGAAAAATAAAATTTAAAGCATGAGATAATTAAGTGGCTTTTGTGGACTCCTACACATTACCTGTACTAGAGGGGAATCAGGTGATTGCAGCATTTTTTAATGAATAAATATATTTTTATACAACATGAAAAATTTCTAAAAACTAATAACGAAGACATCTGATATGTGCAACATCAGCATTTTTTGACATATTTTTATTACAAATTTAATATATACTAGATTATACTCAAAAACTTCCAAAGTTTCCATTGCCTCCTAGAGTCATGATTCTCAATTCTAGCCTAGAAGGCTTTTTTAAAATGCTTTTGTCTGAGTCTCTTTCTTGGCTAATTAAATCAGTATCTCTGAAGGTGGAGCCCAGGTATTGGTGTTTTGATAAGAGTTCCCCAGGTGAATCTAATGTCCAGCAAATGTTGGGAAAAAAATACCAAATGCCTCAATCTGGCATTCAAGGCTTAGCCCTTCAAGCCTTGGATCCCATTATTTTCCTTTCTGAGTGTGTATTTCACTCTGAATGATATAATAACTACATTTGCTTTGCATTTTCCAATCTCTAGACACATCTTTGCTAATGCTGTTCTTTCTGTGGACTGCTCATCCCTCATACCAAAGTTTAACTACTTGTTAAGACCCTTACAAGACGCTAACAGCTACTGAGTGCCTACTCATGTTCAATCTTCCCATTCTATCACAGTATTTACATTCCATACTACATTTCACAGCCAAGTGGAGAATATGAGTAAGCTAAAGGCAAGAGTAAAATGGGGCTGTGATAACAAGGGTAGGGGGTGCTATGAGAGAGCACATGGTAAGAACATCTGACTCAGACTTGGAAATCTAGGAAAGCTCCTGAGGTCTGGGACCTGAGGGATGAGTGAAAGCCAGGAGCAGAAAAGAACATGTTCAGAAGAAGAAAAAGCACGTGTGGTGGCTTAGAGTCAACAGACAACATGGGTTATAGAGCAGGAAGTGCAAGGTGGGAAGTAGTTGGCAAGTCTAGAGGGAAAAACAGAGGCTAGATTATGCAGAGTGTCAATTCGTAGAGCTTGAGTTTTAATTAAGGAACAACAGTGAGCTAGGGAAGAGTTTTAAGAAGGGGGTTAGCATGATAACATAAGCAGTTTAGAAAGATCACATTTTCTGTCGTGTGAAGACAAAATTGATTTGGGTGGGAGCAAGGCTGGAGACAGGGAAACCAGTCAGAAGGTTTTTGCAATAATCAAGATGAAAGATTATGGTGGCATAATCTTATGTATTATTCACATATCATATAATCATATCATATATGTAATATGTATTAATGATTATATGTAATATGTGATCATATATAAGAGCCAATGGCTTGGGCTATGACACTGTCTTGCCCACAGCTGCAAATGCAGGATTGTTCTTTGTTGAGAACTCCTTAGAAAGAAAAATTTTCAGAGCCATCTGCATGGAAGTGGTGGCTTCACCCATGGAAGTAGAAGAGTTTTCCAAAGAAAAAAAATTAGAAGAAGGCAAAGAACGGAAACTTAGGGAATGCTGACCTTTTAGGGAAGAGTCAAGAAGAGGCATGAGTCAAAGAGCAGGCAAGCACTGAAGGGAAGCAAGTTAACCGTGTATTGACTAAAGCGAGATTTTTGGACTCCTCCTTGACAAACTTGTCCACTGGTACCTGATCAGGCGCCTAAGCAGGCATCTGATCAGATAGCAAAGGCATCTTTTATGGCATTATATTCTGTGTCTGTGAATTCTTCCTGAAATTAGGTTATAAATTCATTTACTTTTGCATACTTTGTCTTAAACATGCAGAAGTTGGGTTCAGTGTAGCACATCTTGGTGTCACCCCCACACAATATTAGTAGAAAAAAACAAACTGAAGATCAGAAATGTAAATAAAAATAATAAAAAAGAAGGAAGGCAGAAGAAGATAATAGCAGGAAAAAGTATCATTTTAACAATTGACAGAGATGAGAAATAATAAACATAGTCCCTAGAATTTTATTAAGATGGCATCTGTAAAAAAGAGGTTCCTCTGACTTTCCAGGTGGGACAGATTATATGCTCCCAGGCACTATGTGATTCGCCTTCATAGCATGCTTCAAAATTGTTATAAAATATGTAATTATATAACTAAAATGTGCTCCCAACTCATCTAGAATATAAGCATCTAGAGACGCAGGACCAAATTTGTGTCTCCAGCTACTAGAATAATATCTGATAGGTGGAACATGCTCATTAACTAGTTATTAAGTGAATGGGGGAAGGTAAAGAGATCTCACATGAAAAGCTCTGAAAAGGAAAATACAAGATGAAGGGAGGTGGGAGTCAGAGAAATGAGAAGTATGACCTAGAATGTAGGAGTCAGCAACTGTTGTAACTCGAAAAAGCACTAATCATAGGTGGCCAAATGTCGTGGTTTGCCTGGGATGTCTCCAGTTGACATCTGTTCCCCTAGTGTAATTATTAAAAGTACCCCCTTTCATTCTCAGAAGAATCTCAGTTGTGATGAATAAATATCTAGAACATTTAACTAGATATTGAATAGAACATCAGATAAAGAAAAAATATATGTATGTGTTTAAAAAATACAACTTTAGATATATTTCATTTGGGGTGAAAGTTTGCGGTAAGCAAAATAGTATAGAAATTAGTATACTATACCAATTAATTATAAAATGTAAGGTATATGAGAATTCACTGATCTCTATTTGACAAATGTTATTCAAATAATTGTTTAATCATTTTACTTTAAGGATATAAACTTGCTCACAAGGTCCTAATCATTTTACTTTAAGGTTATAAACTTGTTCACAAGGTCCTGATTTTGTATTCTCAAATGCTATTTTCACCACAACACAATGAAACGTTTTGGAAGTTAACTCTGCTTTTGATAGAAGGTGCTACCAGACTGTTCTCTTACTTCAAACAGCTGTTTGTAAACCCCATTCTTGAAAATCAACCACCTAAATTCTCAAAGCCTTGAGAATTCCTTGGATCAAAGCATCTTTTAACTGTACATCACTATTATTAATTTGAATGTGAATTTGAAAGTTTGCCTGGTGGGTGGAATTGAATTGCCCTGCTGATTTTATTAAGCTGATCAAACTTCACTATCTCGTAGCAATTCTTTTCTATCTACTGTTCAGGATAAACAGATTCTCAAACTAATCCCAGAAAATACCGAGTAATAACTTTTCATTTCAGTGTGGGCCATGACTGGCACAGGTGAGGAGAGTTAATCAGTTGCAGGCTGTCCTGCTGCTCAAAGCAGCCAGAAATCCCTCTAGAATCTTGTTATCCTGCAGCAGATGCCCCAGTTTGAGGAATAGTTGGAATTTTTTCCCTGCCTAGAGATGTTATAAATTTGTCTTACTCATTTTATATCCACACTACCTGGTATATAGTAGTGGCTCATTATAAAATATTGTGGCTTTATTTTCAGTTTTGTTTAGCAAGCTTTTGTTTTTGTTTTTTAGACACAGGGTTTTGCTTTGTTGCCCAGACTGGAGTGCAGTAGCACAATCATAGCTCACTGCAGCCTCAAACTACTGGGCTCAGGTGGTCCTCTCGACTCAGCCTCCTGAGTAGCTGCGACTACAGGCACACATACCATACCCAGGTAATTAAAAAAAGATGTAGAGAGAGTGTCTTGCTATGTTGACCAGGCTGGTCTTGAACTTCTGGCCTCAAACGATCCTCCTGCCTTGGCCTCCCAAAGTGCTGGGATAACAGGCATGAGCCACTGTACCCGGTGCTTTAGCAAATTTTTTTAAATACAATTTAGCAAAATTTATATAGTGTGGCAAACAGAGAGCACTTACAAATATTTGTTGAACTGATAAAATTATTATCCACTGATTTCCCTGGAAAAGGATTTCAGAAGGCTCGTATGAAAGTCAATTATAGGTTTTTTAAAGAATTAATTGAGGTCACATTTTTGAAAATTATTGTTGGCCTTATAGTTTTTCATAACTATCGGTATTATTTTTATTATAATAATCATGCCAACACTTAGAGAATAAAAGTTACAGAGTGAAGGAATAGTGGAGAGATCATTGCATCAACATGAAATAGCTTCAATCCTCCTCAAACTCCTTGTTTAGTCTTCAGCCTGATCTTACCTGGGCCCTTATTTACTAAGTAGGATGCTTTCAACTACTGCAGATCACGGTTAATTCATTTCTGTTCCTGATTCTGTTACTTACTAATTGTGTGAATGCAGAGGAGTCTATTGTTTGCTGAGTCTCATTTTTTTCATCTATAAAATGCTAACTTTGTCTGCTTTTCTATGCTCCCATAAGACCTTACAGTTGCCTCTGTTATCTGAGCTGAGATTTATTGATTTCTCCCTGTGTCAAATGCTGTTCTAAGCCTTTTATATCTAACTCATTAATCGTAATAAAAACTCTGTAAGTTTTTCCATTTCCTTCCGTTTTTCTCTCCCTTCCTACCTCTTTTATTCCTTCTTCCTTCCTCCCATAACAAGTATACATATGTGTATATACATCCTTCCTCCCCAACAAATATATATCCAAAGTTATACAGCTACTAAGAAATAGAGCCAGAACTCAAACAAAATGGTGCCAAAAATTCAAATTCTAATCACTTATTTTATTTTTCATTTTAATTAAATGAGCACACGTTTTTTTCACCACTAAAACAAGAGTTTCTTAAGACCAATGACTGTATTTTATTAATATTTTATCTGCTTTATACCCAATTATTTTGTTGGCATATGTCTCATAGTAGTTATGCCATCAATATTTGCCAAATATACAGCTGAATAATTGCTCTGCTATCTCAAAGGGATTGCCTATCACTTCTGTGATTAGGTTATGTTATGTGGCAAAGGTGAAGAGATTTTGTTGGTGAATTAAGGTCACTAATCAGTTGATTTTGAGATAGTCTAAAGAGAGGTTGTGCTGGGTGAGCCTGGCCTAATCAGTTGAGCCCTTTAAAATAGACTCAGCCAGTTGTGGAGGCTCACGCCTGTAATCCCAGCATTTTGGGAGGCCAAGGTGGGTGGATCACCTGAGGTCAGGAGTTTGAGACCAGCCTGGCCAACACGGCAAAACCTTGTCTCCAATAAAAACACAAAAATGAGCTGGGTATGGGAGCACCCAACTGTAATTTTGGGTATTCAAGAGGCTGAGACATGAGAACCACTTGAACCCGGGAGGCAGAGGTTGCAGTGAGCTGAGATCGCACCACTGCACTCCAGCCAGGGCAACAGAGCCACTCTGTCTCAAAAATAATAATAATAAAATAAAAGAGACTTAAAGTAGCAGCCAGAGAAGCTCCTATTGGCCTTGAAGGAGCAAACTTCTGTGATGTGCAGAGTATTCACATGACACAAAATGCCAGCAGGCCTCCAGGAGCTGGGACTTCAGTCATATGTCACCAGAAACTGAATTTTGCCAACACCCAGTGAGCTCGAAAGAGAGTCCTGAGCCTTAGACAAAAATTATGGCCGTGGCTGACACTTCGATTTTAGCCTGGTGACACCTTAAGCAGAGATCCAGCTAAACTCATGGCCAGGCTCCTGACCCATGGAGATCATCAGATAATAAATGTATGTTGCTTTCAGCTGCTAAATTTGTCCTACTTTGCTGTCAACAGTGGAAAACTAATCCAGAGCCACTCTAACATTAAAATTTGGGTTTTGTTGAATTTCTAGATATATGTATTATAATGAGTGGAAATATGAATTGACTTTGGAAGAGAGAAGGAAAAAGGCTGCCCTCCCATGGCATCCATCAGCATTGATCTGTACAATCTGTACAACTTTCCCGTGCTGTTTTATTTTTTTCCTCTTTACTCCAGATCCCCCCCGCTGTTCCCCTCCTCTCCATGGGCACCCTCTTTCATGTTGTAATACGTATCTTTGGCTATGTAATGATCCTCACACCATACAATGTTATTGAATTATTGTGTGCATGTGCTTTTAATTCATATAAATGATATTGTGTAATACTTCTCATTCTACTTCTAACTTTAGTTTCTCAAGCTTATGATTTCAAAATGTAGCCACATTGGTACTATTCATTATTATCTAAAACTCGTCAGCCACTTACCCATTTCCCTAGGTTTTGGACCTTTAGGTAGCTTCCAGCTGCCTTCTCTGACCAACAATACTATGGTAAGTATCTTCAAACATGTCTGTGTATGCTGGAGAAATATACTCAAAAGGGGTATTGACTGATCGTAGGGTATATGTTTACATGGATTTATTAGGTGCTTTCAGATTGCTCTCTAGAAGGCTAGTTTCCACTTCAACGGGCAGTGCATGAGAGTTCCTGTTTCCACATGATCTTACTACAACTTAGTATTTGTTAATTTTTTTTTTTAGTTTATTCAACTAAACTAAAATGTTTGATGGCTGTAAAATCTTATCTCATTAGTCAGTTGAATTTCCCCTCTGTGACTTTCCAATTCATGTACTTTACTTTTTCTATTTCATTCTTTCTCTCTGTTTTTCTTTCTTCTTCTCCCTTCCTTCCTTCCTCTCTTTCTCTTCCTTCCTCTTTTATTTTTATTTGCAGAAATTTCTTATACATTCTGATATTGATCTATTTTTATGTGTATTATAATTATCTTTATCACATCTGTAACCTATGCATTTAATCCTCAATTTTAATGTATCAATTATTTTCTTATGATTGAGATTCTGGGGGTACTTTTTGTAAAAGCCTTTCCCACCACAGGATCACAACAATTTTTCCTTTCACATTTAGTTTTTTATTTAATTCGAAATGTATTTTTGTATGCAATATGAGGAAGGCACCTAATCTTACTTTTCTCCTTATATGGAAATAATTTCCCTCAACACATTCAGTTAGCAATCTCTATTTTTCTCCACTAATTTGTGGTATCATCTTTTATTATATATCAGGTACATACAATAAGCAGATTAATTTCTGGGCTACCCATTCTACTTTATTAGTCTGTTTGTTTCTGTGCTAGTGCCACACTGTTTTTTTTTTTATTTGTTTGTTTTTTGTTTTTTTTTTTTTTTTTTTTTAATTATTGTTAAGTTTGGATCCTACAAGAAGCAGACACAAAGACAGAAAAAGGTCTGGGACCTCGGGGAGCCATCAGACCATAATTCCAGTCTGACCTCGAGTGGAAAGGAGATGGAAGGAAAGAAGAAAGGTTGGCAAAACCTGTTGGGCTGACGTGCAGTTTTAAGGAGAGTTTGGCAAGGTTGTTGGAGAGTCCTGGAGCCAAAGTTGCCTATCAGAAGCCTTCCATGAACTCCAGTATTGGGCTTGCCCTATTATTTCCAACATGCTTAATGGTTGAGTAGGAGCAAGCCTATTCTCAGGCACAAACACACAAACATGGTAAAGCATTTCAGAGTGCAGCATCTAAGGACTGGCTCACTCATGCTTGCTGCATTAGGTTAAAGTGTCAAACTTTGCCATTCACAAATGTATCATGCAATTTTATTTATTCAGGTATTGTTTATGTAATTGAGGAGACTTTAAAGATTGTCCCATAAAAGCTGAGTGCATTATTGCTATTACAAAGCCTATTCATCATTTATCGGGTTTATGACTCCTCAACACATCATGCTATGCTTCTTTGGGTCTTATACAAGGTGAACAATCCTTTGTTTTTGTTCACACCTTGTCCTTATGATTTCCATCTCTCCCTTTTACATGGACACGACTTCTCTTTATTTAAATGTCATTATTAATAATACCTCTCTACCTCCAAGTGTTTATGAATGTATCAGATAAGCCAAAGTGTATCAAGTGCTTTGTAAATGGAAAAGTCCTAAATAGATTAGCATTTCCCCAGTGCCTAGCAGAAAGTGAGTGCTCAAGAAATGCTTATGGACTAGAGATGAGGTAGAATATTAGCATAGTATAATAACATATTTTCATTTTTTCATCACTCCAACTCTCTACTTGTTGTCTTCAGCTATACAATGGGCCTAGCCACTTAAATTTCTCAGACTCAATATTTCTTGTGTTCTATAAATGAATAGTGCCCTCTTCTTACTCCTTTGCCATAGTAACTTACATTTAGTAAAAGCTTCCATGTCCATGAATATCTGCCTCCTGGGATGCTTCTCAGCTTTTTAATATTAAGGGTGAAAATAGCCTTCTTGTGTAAGTTCAAATAAATATCTTGAACAGTGTCTTCAAATATAACTCCAAATCTTATGAAGTTTACTGTCAGCTACCTATCACAGACTCAAAGATAATGAAGCAAAAAGTAAACAAGAGTGCCAGATACATTGTAAATTATGACTTTGCTTTCAAAACAAACTTATTCTAAATGTAACATAGGGAATATTCTTGTTAAAAACTCACGATGTTCCATCATTTTTATAATTTTATTAACTTTATAATTTTATTAATTTATTAATGGGATTTCTAAATTAATGTTTATAGATCAATAAAATAATTTTAAAATATATATAATAGCTCAAGGACAGCTTCCCACTCAAAGTCCGCATTCAGAAAATGACATTTTCTGGTTCCTTCTACTGTTAATTTGCCATGATAGGTCTCTCTGTTTTCATCATTGACTTTGGATGTTTTTGTAGCTTGTGGAAATACTGGATTTTCAATTCCCCCTTAAACATTTCCCCATAATTATTTTAGGCCATGTATTGGCCACTTTCCTTTAACTCAGTAAAGGCTCAAGAACAGTGTCTGCCTAATCCCCCATCACCATATAAATAGGCAATAAAGAATTTACAGCAAGGTCAACTCTTAGGGGAAAAATATTTAAAAGATCATTAAAGTAATTATTCCCTGGAACCCAAGGTAATTGTTTTAAAATCAGATTTCTAGAGTTGTATGGCTATCAAATGAGCAAAAAGTTAAGAGAATTAGGCACCAAGTGTGTCATTGGCACCACATTCAGCAGCCTTTCAAATGATGGTTTAGATTTCATGGTGAAACCACACAGATTAAATGGCATTCATTGTGTCATTGGGCTGAAGATACAGGTGTAAAGTTCTCTTCTGGTTCTGCTTGATGTGATTTGAGTTGTTGGTCAAGGCAACTTTCTTGATGGCTCGGTTTTCCGATTTATACTATGCTTGTCACCCACTTGAGAAAGCTCTAGATGAGGAGGATGGAACTCAACCTAATTCATTCATTGGGGATGTGCAGTAACTGTGTACTTCCCACCCAGGTTTATTTATTCAAACCTTCCAGACAGCTCCTTCTGATGTTTGTTGGCCAAGACTTCTGTGTTATTATGCATGGCCCCATAGCAGCTCTCGCCATTTTAAATAAATCTCCATACTACAAATGGGGGGAGGATTCTGGCACAGAAAGAACACCAAACAACAGCATTTTCAAACATTATATATATATATGTATTATTTTAACCAGAGTCAAGACTTAATGCATAAGGAATGTTTAATAAAGCACTAGGGAACACAGGCACATATGTAAGTGCCAAATTATCAGAAATATCACTTATTGACATAATGCAAAATGTTAATACACAAACCCCCAGGATATGATAATTAATGTGTTTATTTCTAACAAAAACATGACTGAAGATTTACCTAGTGTCTACTGATTAAACTACATCAGAAGGTGTATTCGTTTTCTATCACTTCCGTAACAAATTCCCACGCAATTAGTGGTTTAACATAACACAAATTGACGGTCTCACAGTTCTGTAGATCAGAACGCTGAGTAGTCTTGAATGGTTTCTCTGTTCCAGGTCTCACAAGATCAAAATCAAAGTGTTGCCAGCTCTGTCCTCTTATCTGGAAGCTCTGGAGAAGCCTTTTTCAGACTCATTCAGGTTGTTGGCTGAATTTAGTAGCACGCAGTGGGTTTCAGCAGGTTCTCAGCTTCTAGAGGCTTCCCCCATTCCATGGTTCATAGCCTCCTTTATCTTCCAAGTCAACCACTGCAGAAGTTCTTCTCACTCTTCAAATCCTCTAACCTCCCCTTCTGCCTCATCTGTTCTGTCCCCAGTAGGGGAACGTTCTCAGCTTTTAAGGACTTGTATGATTAGATTGGGCCCACTGGATAATCTAGGATTGTTTCTCATCATTACGTCAGAAAATGCATTTTGCCGTGTAACATCACATAGTCATAGGTTCCATGAATTAGCATATGGGCATCTTTGGAGGGCATTCTACCTACTACCACAGAAGGTAAAATGCAAGGGAAAATGTCATTTCACTAGATTTGGCCTATGTGCATCTACTTTTTGGCAGATCTGGTGATAGGCAACACACTTGGGGAGAAAAATCCATTATGTGATGTTTCCAATGGAATCCTCATCTGTGAACCACCTCCCATTTGAGAGCAGAGTTCAGTAGCCATAGAGTCTATTTACTCCCATGAACCTGTTGGGGACCAGGGTCCTTAAACATGCAAAAGACCAAACAGAAAATTTGTGGATTTTTCAGTTTTTAGTCTCTGTAATGCATCAGTGTCATTATTCAAAATGCAATATTTTAATCTTTGGTCCGTACTTACGTAAAATTATCTCCTAAAATAAATTTTCAATTGATAACTTTTAAAGTAAAACAAAAGGCAGCCATCCAGGCAGAATTATTAGCTTGCTATATGACATTGGTGTAATCAGTGCTTCTCAGACTAGATTTCTTGTACCTAATGCCTCTTGGACTCAGAATTACTGAAAGGCTGTTGAAAATTTCTATTATTTAAACTAGCTTGGGGAATAAAAATGAAGAATTCACTAGAAGGTAGATTCCTTAAGAACAAAGGTGGAGGATTTTAGTTGCTGATATATTTTAAGCACCTAGCCTAGTCCCTGACACAGTATGAGCATGTAAGTAATATTTGTTGAATGAATAAATGAATGAATGAATGATGAATAAAAGACATCATATTATCAAGTACAGATTAACCTAATCTGGACAATCTGTCATTATTTTCATTTGTGTTCTTGTTCATAAACAAACTGATGATCTGATATAAAAATAAATACAAAGATATTTTTAATGGACATCTCTTAAAGTTTTCTTAATGCTATAGATATATTGTTACAATATGACAACCTCTGTAACTATACTGTAAACATAATTCTCGTGGATTAATAAAAAGTATTAAATTATATGTGCTAATTAAATTATATGTGCCAAACTCTAAATTATATGTGCTAATTCTGAATTATATGTGCTGAAAATCTGTATGCATACATAATGCCAACACTTCACTGTTCATTATTTCAAAACTTCGTATTTATAAGACCATTTCCCATAATTGTTACATGTTGCAAAATTTCTGTTTTAAAAATGAATGGAACATGAGAATAGGAAGTGATATGTTAAAATATTAATGTTGGTAAAGGCCGTGGATGATTGTTTTTGTTTATAATCATAAATAAATATTATGAGCATTTTACTTTTATAGCCAGAATGCAATATCCTCCAGAAGGTAGCAAAGGACTGGTCTTGGCACCTCCCCGTTCCAATGACTACCATTTCCTAATGGCCATTAAGGTGGAACGGGAGGCAAAAGGAAGATTTCAAGAAGTCACAAAACTGGGATGACACTTATAAAAATAAATAAATAAGGATTTGATATGCCAATAAAAATATTTTAATAACGTACATAGTCTTTCACATAGATTTTTTTGATGTTAATGTTTTCCATATTCACAATAGTTGTGAATTGAATGAAAATAAATACAAGATAGAATTAGTTAATAATCTTAAGGACTTGTATGTCTTAAGGTCTGTGGGTTTGATAGACTCACAAAAAAGGCTGTGAAAATATCCACAGGTCAGGCATCAAGGCAATCTCCCATTCACTATAGTTTCTTCTCCTGCATCTGGTAAGGCAGAAAAGAATTACCTTACATTTTCTAGAGAAGTACTAGAAATATTCTGCTACTGAAGCCTGTATGGATATAAAATGATGATCAGAAAATCAAAGATTTCAAAGCTTACAAAATAAATCTTACGCTTCTTCTCATCAATACAAATTAAAATTTGAATTCTTTAATAGAAAACAGAGTTTGAGAATTTCAACTATGAATCAGTTACATCCTATAAGCTAGAGTATGTGACTGGGGTCTATGCAGAATAAACTGGCTAAGGCTAAAGGGGAAGTCAAGAGAGCATGGCTTGCTTCCAGGAAATGATACAACTGTTGTATCAGCAGGAAAAACTGTCAGTCTTTGGAAGCAACAACTACTAAAAAAAGACTGCAATCCACACTTTCTAATATGCAATTGCCTCAAGCTTTCGAAATTATAAAATGGGCAAATTATGGTTTATAGTTCATTTTGTTTTTGAAGAGCTATTCTGAACACTGAGAAAGCCACACAGAAAAATACTTACAAAACTATCTAAAAATGTGACGTGTATACATTTAATTTTTCTATTTGCTTTCCACATGATCTTTAGAGGATTTAAAAGAATGTTTACAACCTAGCTTCTAGGCATATAGATTTTCAAGAGTCTTCAAACAGAAGGAAATATTCTGAAGAACTGTGAATATAATTTGACATGGGATGCATTTAACAGCTGGAAGGATTTCACACTTAGAGCCCAATTTATAAAACTTTCAAGTTGGCATTGTTTCAGTTCTAGTCATGGAAGTCATAATTTCCCAGAGAATTTTTTTTCTGGATTTGGAAATTATTTGTGTAAGGAAAATGCATCATTTCAAAAATAAAGTTATCATAGCAGAACCTGGCCAAGTATAAATGCACAATTTCAGAAGAAATGTCTGAGGGCATCATCCCACTCCTTCCTACTCTCATTCAATTCAGACAGCCAGCTTCATTTCTTAACGATCAAAGTTCTTTCTTTGCAAGAAAGCAGTCTATATTTTCACATCCCATATCCTTACTTAGCCCAAGATACTTGCTACTGCATTAAAAGACAGAACACAAATTCTAACATGATAAATATTAATAATAAAGAAACTAATTCAGTTTTGTTCTAATGTGTATGTGTGTATGTCTGCATGTGCATGTTTTGGTGGTAGTTGTGTGGGAAATAGAAGAAAAGTGAGATTAAAATAAAGAGACTGAGGAGTTACAGTGGGTTTGCTTTTACTGGCAAGATTAAGTATGGAAATAGTTACCCAAGAGACAAACAGCAGAGAAGTGAACCAACCCAATTCTGCTGTTGCTACTGTTAGCTGATATGCTCTGTATCAGGTCTTGTGCTTCCAGAACACTGGAAGGTTGATGGACAGTGGAAAACGTGGGCATTGTATCTTTCCTTTCATAGAATTTCCTTGGAGAGGTCCTCAGAGCTTTCTTGCATATCCAGATTTCTCTAGATTCAGAAAAGTGAATCAAAACTTGGACTCTGTTTTCAAATTGTAATTTGATGCAGCCTCAAAGAAAATTTTACAAAATTACCAGTAACACAACCACCATCATGAGGCATCGAGCTGTCTTGGCCTTGCCTGGACCATTTAAATGTCTTTCTCTGGCTCTTTGAAATGTCGTTCTTTGGCTCTAGGAGGTATTTGTTTGATTTCCCTTGCCTCATTTCTTTTAGACTAAGAGAGACTTTAATATGTGCTAGTGTTTTAAATGTTAAAGATATTCTAAAATTATATTTAACTGTTGTATAGGCACTTCTTACAAAACCTGAAAATGTTGTGCAGTATTTGACATGACATAGAATGAGAAATAATCATTGATAGAACTTTCACCGTCTTTTTCATAGACCCAAAGGCTCCATTCCCTTTAGCCCCATTTGGGATTGCATTTTGAACCAAACATAAATCTGCCTTGCACGCATTTGTTTTAGCATTTACATTCAAAAGCTTTATTTAAATGAATTTTGACATCTTTAATCTTATGAAAATTACCCTAGTACTGTGGGAATGGTAGGAACCTGGGGGTTGGACAAAATATTTTGTATACTGGGTGCTACCGTTTATTCACGGTGCGACTCCGAGCAAATTACTGTACTTCTCAGGGACTCACTTGACTCATTTGTAATGTATTGCACTAGATTATGGTAAGGATAAAGTAGTATATATTTTACATATATACAGAACGAGTAATATCATATAGTATATGTGGGTACTGGAGAAAGCACCTAGAGTAACACATGAAGGATGGTAGAAGTTCCATCAGTGATTATTTCTCATTCTATGGCATGTCAAATGCTGCCCAACATTTGCAGGTTTTGTAAGAAGTGCCCATACAATGGTTAAAAATAATTTTAGAATGTCTTTAACATTTAAAACACTCTTGTATATTAGAGTCTCTCTCAGTCTAAAAGAAATGAGGTAATGGAAATCAAACATATATACCAGCAGGAGTTTTATGCTAATTGTAGAATGTACCAACTTATATAATGAGTCGTCTGAAAGATAAGTTTCTTAAGGAAAATGGCAGGAGGAACCACTGGAAGCCTATCCAAATACAGGTTTTTCAATACTTGAAATCTGGTTCTATTAACAAATCATGTTAAATATCATGAAGAATATAGTTATTTTAACTCCTGAACGTTCCCTGATACAATGAATGCAAAACTGAAGATGTAGACTATTTCAAAAAATTATCTGCTATCACTCCACCATTCACTTTAAACAGATCTTTGGTCACAGGCCTAATTAAATAGATAGAAGTATGGTGTGCCCCTGGTGATGTCCTAGTTAATTCCTGTCTGGCCACTGTTAGCTGTGCTGTGAAAACAAGCTGCACAGCTTCTGCTTGGCTCACAGCACACAAGATTACAAAATCTGCTGATCCCTGTTTTGTTTTAACACCTGTGAAAAAAATACAAGAATGTCATGTGGCACACAAAAGGCTCAGGTGTCTCCCTGTTTAGAAGCTAGCGATCCTGAACAGCAGGAGGAAATAAGGTTGTAATATTAATAAACACCTGCCAGTATTGTTAGACTCATTGGCTCCATCCCAGTGAAATAGTTAATCAGCTAAACCTAACAAAACAATTGTCTAAGCACTAAGCCAGTGTATATTATCACATCACTCTGAGTCTGCCCTGTGATAAAATATGAGAAACTCAGGTACTGTACTGCTCTGTAAAGTAGGAGAGCAGAGTCTACCCTTGGACATGAAGTTAAAAATAATAACAGTTACATTGAGAGCCCAGTTTGTGTGTGCCAGGCACTGTTGTAGGTGGATCCTGGGGAAATTGCAGTGAATGGGAAAAGAAAGGCCCCTGTTTTGATGGAGGCCACATTCTACTGGGAGAGACAGATGACAAATAACAAGCCTAGGGATTCTCCCTTCCTGCTACACTCACTTCACTGGGCGCATCTTCCTCATAGTATTTATCAGTGAGATGGAGAATCAGAGGTGGGTAAGGAACAAAGGGGACAAAGGGAGGACAGAAGAGGCCTGACTAAAGAAGGGACATTTGAACAAACAGCTAAAGGAGGAGGAGAAAACAGCCCTGGATAAAACTGGAAGAAGACAGGCAGGACGCAGTGGCTCACACCTGTAATCCCAGCACTTTGGGAAGCCAAGGCAGCAGATCACTTGAGGTCAGGAGTTCGAGGCCAGCCTGGCCAACATGGCAAAAACCCATCTCTACTGAAAATACAAAAATTAGCCAGGTGTGGTGGCAGGCACCTGCAATCCCAGCTACTTGAGAGGCTGAGGCAAGAGAATTGTTTGGATCCGTGAGGCAGAGGTTGTAGTGAGCCAAGACTGTGCTGCTGCACTCCAGCCTGGGTGACAGAATGAGACTCTTTCTCAAAAAAAAAAATTAAAAAGTAAAAACTGGAGAAGACAGACTGCCAAGAAAAATGCAGATGTTTAAGGACACGACACATGAAAACAGAGGATAAGGATTCAAACCAATTTCTGAACAACTACAAGCCTATGCTCTTCCCATGACACCAGGCAGAATCGCTTCTTTGGACTAAAGGAAGTATGGATGATACTATGGGTATTCATTATAATACGTGCCTCTCACTTTCCTAACAGTGTGAACATGTGTACTAGGCCTTGAATATGTGAGATCATCTCAGGACACATTCCTCAGGGAGGTTTTGAAGCACCGAAGCAATGTCACTTTGAAAACATTCTCTATCAACGTGTTTTTTCCACTTCACCTTTGCAGGACTTATTGCAAGTTGACTCCTGTTTCTTGAATTATTCAAGTTTTTTATTTTTAAAGGTAGTATGGAATATATAAATACCATTTCCACACACAGATCAAACGGTTGAGAGGAAGAAACAAGCCATCCAATTGTGGGGGAGAAAAAGGATAGGAAACCATAACTTTATAAAAGTATCTGTTACAACCAAATGTATTTTACTATCCTATTTTGAATTAAACAAAAGGAGGAGATAAAATAGAAAGGAGTTATGGATATTACTAAGTATAAGCTACTTGAAGACAGAATTCGTGACTGCTTTATCTCTATGTCCCAGACTTGTGTCTTGCACAAAGAGCTCAACAAATATTTGTTTAAAAAAATGAAAACAAGTGATAATCATGTAATTGATCAGCAAATGCATTGTAAGGAGACAGAATGATAATAAAATATTTGTATTTTGTGGGCAATAAGAACACAAAGGATATTAATATTAAGGAAAGAAACCACAGAACAATAAAACCATGACATTGCTTTCCCTTAGGAGAACAGATAGCAAATAATAATCTTTAAAAGCCAGATAATAGTATCTTGTGCATCAAATAGTTGGTATATACATTCATTTTCCTTTATTTTATGGAATATTTAAGCCCGGAAAATAAAAGAGCCTTATCACAGTTTGTTTATATGGATGAAGATAGGGAGATAAAAATAAGTTTTAAAATGTGACCACTCACCTACCCCAGGCTTTTAGTTATCAGCAACATAAGAACTAGAAGCTATGGAAATATAAGGGGGAGGCTGGAGACCCAAGCTACAAACCTGGTTTCTTTTACATTTCCCAGTTGGACTATTAGAGCTGAATTAAAGAACTTTGCTGAATTATTCTGTTGGCCTAAGTAAGTCTGGCCAGAAGTTCAGAAACAGAAACATATTGCAGAGGGCACAGGGGAGTCTCAGACAAAGAACTGTGGCTTCACTCACACACACCCACACACTCACACAAAAACACAAATTTCTTGCTGGTGAATCAAGAGAGTAACCTCTTTAAACTCTTAAAATCAGAAAAAATAGACATGAGTGCTCGGAACCAGAACTGCTTTAGGAATGTTATAAGCCTTTTGTCTGTTTCAATAAGTATGTAATGACACCATTATTAACCATCATGTAAACATAATTGTAAATGAAAGACAATCTGAATCTGTTATAGTGACATCCCATGCTCCCTTTCTATACTGAACCTCACAAATTAAGACGTGAACTGATTATAACAATGACTATTTTAAATCATTAATGCTGGCAGTGTACAATTCTATTATTCTAACATAAAGCAAAATATTAAAGAGAAGTTATCATTTACACAAATTACTTAAAACACTTGGATCTTATAAAACAAAGTAAGCGTGCAAGGGATCATCAACTCCATTGTAAGTGAAAATGTGCAGATGTAGCCTGTGGGAAATTGGCTAAAAACTAAAGAAGAGAACATTTTACAAGGTATGATTGGGTTGATAACAAAACATCACAAAATACTTGATTAGACAAGTAAGGTAAAATGTTAATGGCAGAATCTAGGTGGTGAGTATATAAATTCACTATAAAATTATTTCAACTTCATTGTATACTTGAGAAAATTCTAAATATAATGGGTGAAAACAAGATTTAGGAAAATAGTAAAAAGTGATAGCTAAGAGAAATGCATTAAGAACACAAAGACCTGGAAGGGTGAGATGATACTGTGCAGCATCACTGCCCAATAGAGAGGAAGTACAGCACAGTAGCTAAGAGCACACTCTTTGAAGTGAAACACATCTGGAAGCAAATCTTAGCTCTGGCATTTACCAGCTGTGTAACTTTGATGTACTTACTCTGTAGGCCCCTCTTTTGGCATCAGTAAAATGGAGACAATATTGCCTACTTCATAAATATATAAACATAAAAAGTCTTCACAAGATATTAAACATTATTCACAGTTGCCATTGCTAACAATTATGGAAACAAAATTCTACCAAGCGTCGGTTAATAAAGTAAGTGCATAAAACTAGTCCCTTAAATGATACATATGAAGTGCTAATGCTATATCAATTGAGATGTTTTGGGTGCAAATAGTGAAATAAATAAAGATCAATTTCTGTTTGGCTCACATAACAAGAAGTCTAGTTGCAGAGGGCTTCACGGTTGGTTAATTCAGCAGCTTAACAAAGTCAAACGCTCAGAGAGAATTTGGTTTCCTCTCATGGTCCTAAGTTGGGAGCAGCAGCTTTCAATCATTTCCTCTCAATATGGCATCCAGAGCAAGAATAAAAAGGGCCATATTGCTTGCATATCTCTCTTGTTATCAGGGAGGAAGCATTTCCCTAGAAATCCTATAAGCTACTTACCTTTGTGTCTCATTATCCCGAAATGAATCACACTATTTCCCCCTAAACATTCACTGACAAAGGAGGATGAATTGCAAGGATTGGCTTAAAACAGTTGTGGTTTATCCCCTAAATTTAGACAAGGAGTGCATCTTTCCTGAATGCAGTATTGCCAAATATCTGAAAACAAATCAGAATGGTGTTGGTAAGAAAAATGATGAAAATGGCCATTGTTCTGATAACCAATAGTTGCATACTATATATGAGACATAATAATTATATGTTAATAAAAACACACACAGATTACATCCTGATCATAATACCTGAGTGACATAAAATAACAAAAGCATCCATGGCATAAGAGAGTCTTTAAGTCTGCTAAGACTTCCTGCAGCAAGTGTTCTACCAAAGTATTTCACACTGAAGTAGATTATTTGGTGACTCTATGCTCTGTTCACCTTTGACTATAAAGGATGAAATGCTTTCATGAAACAGAATGATTCCCATTTAAAACCAATGTCTCCTCTGTTAAAATGTCTCTGAGAAACCAAAACATCCATAAAAGTGCATTTACTTTATACATTTCTTCACGGTAAAATTTACAATTAATTAATGGGTTAGTTCATGTTATGAAATAAAAGCTTACAAATGCCCATTGTTAGAAAAATATTTTGATTGTAGTGTGTGAATTTCTTAGTTGGAAATAGTTAACACAAGAAACGAAACATAAATGGCACAGTTCAGTTCAAATTTTTACCATAAAGATGTTCCGTACATAAAATGTGATATTCTGGACTGTTTGGTTAATGGAAAAATACAGTTTACTAATACTTAAGTTATAATTGTGTTAACTAAGACTAAAGTTGAGGTAGATTGCTCTGTCGTCTGATGATAGAAAGGTGGACAGAGTCTAGCAATGTACATCATGAAACTTCTGGATAAACAAAGTTTTACATGAATAGGGACCAAGCAGCCCTTTGGAAAACATGCCCTAGGTCCCCAGCTAATAGTATTTTGTGAGCCTTGTATTCAAGCCAAAAATCTTTGAAAGTCCTGAGGGAGCTACAGTACCTAAGTTTCAGCTAATTTAGCATCATTTAAATGGGGCCATGCTACATATCTTAGAGTCTGGATTTCTTTATTTCCAATTATTTAATGGACTCATTGAAAAACAGTTTTATAAAAAAGACCCACATGATTTTCTTCTTGTGTGTGTAGAAAATACATCTCTCTACTTCTTTGAATTAAATTTATTTCAAATCAGCAAATATTTCTGAGTTCTTATTGCAAAACCCTGTTATGTTAGGTGTTTTGGAAGAGCAATGGAACCTAAAACACAACCCTGGACTCCCAGGATTTCGAGTGATATAGTATTAAGTTCTGGGTATCCTCAAAAATTTGCTCTCAAGAATAAGTTTAAGAGATCTACTGTACAACATGGTGACTATAGTTAATAACAATGTATTGTACACTCAAAAATCTTTAGGAGTAGATTTTTGTGTTCTTATCCCAAAATGATAACTATGTGAGGTAATGCAGATGTTAATTAGCTTGATTTAACCATTTCACAATGTATGCATATTTCAAAACATGCTGTGTACCATAAATATTTCTATTTATCAATTGAAATAAATAAATAATTTGAGAAAATCTTTTTTTCTAAGGTATTCTGTCATTTGCAAACTCTTTTGGAGTAACAAGCTCTTGGATGAAACAAAATTTAAAAATCTCAAGGCACGTAGGGTACAGGAGCGACATTGCAGGGAGACTCTCCTGTTTTTATGCACATCTGTATCACTCAAAAACTTTATTTAAAAATGAACGTGTTTCTCTGTTAAAAAAAGTAATAAACACTTGTTTTTACCTTAACATTTTTGTAACACTAATGATAGTTATTCCATATTCATAAACAGCAAAGAGCTTATACTATGTATGCTGTAGCCAGCCTCCAAAATGCACTCCTCCAACCCCGCCCAGGGATCCCTGCCTCCTTGTTTTCGTAGCCTCCTGTATTGCCTTATCACATGGTACTAGGTTTGGTTGATAGGACCAGTGGAATATGGCAGAAGAGATGAATATCGCTTCTGAGATTAGGATACAAAAGACTGAGGCTTTCTTGGGGATGAGGCTTCTCTCAGAATTCTCTTTGTCTTCCTCTGTCTCTCTTTCTCATTAGTGCTGAGGGGGAAGCCAGATGCAATGTGATGAGAACACTTACACAGCCCATTGAAAAGGTAGAGGTCCACATGATGAAGAATTAAGGTCTGCCAACCATCATGGAGCTTGAAAATGGACTGTCCAGGCCCAGTTGAGCATGCAGATGACTACAGATGCAGCCAACATCTTGACTTCAACCTCATGAAGGCCACCAGCTAAGCTCTTGACTCTCAGAAACTATGTGAGATAACAAGTGTTTCTTCTTTGATGTTTAGTTTGGGATACAATGTTTAGTTTTGAGATAATGATGTTATCCCAAATGATGCTTAGTTTGGGGATAAGTTGTTATGGAGCAATAGATAACTAGTAAAATATCAGTGTCATCCCCTGAACAGATGATCCCATAACAGGGTCTAGTTTGGTTACTGGAGAACTTATTCATTTCTAGGTTAATATGCTCAGATTTTCTACCTTAAAATTTTATTCTAAAAAGTCCATTATTCCTCAAAGCCAAGTGTGTTTACCATTTATTTTTATCTCATTTATTAACAGCTAAGCAATTATATAATAAGTTATTTTTATAGGCAAATTATAATTTGCTATCTTTCAAATAACTTCTGTGATTGGTAAAAATGTACGCTTGGAATAGTTCTTTTTTAATTTTTAAAATTTTAACTTTTGTTGATACATAGTTGGTATATGTATTTATGGGGTATATAGAATATTTTTGATACAAACATAAAATATGATAATCATATCAGGGTAATGGGATATTCATTATCTCAAGCACTTATCCTTTGTATTACAAACAATCCTATTATACTCTTTTGTTATTTTTAAATGTACAATTAAATTATTATTGATTATGGTCACCCTGTTGTGCTATCAAATTGGAATACATCTTTTAACTTATTTTTATTTGTCATATAATGCTATCTATAACAAACACCCAAATCTCAGTGGCTAAAATCCATCGATCTGTTTCTTACTCATGTAAGTGCAATATGGATATCCCGATAAATGGAAGTTTTCCACGTAGTTCTTCAAGTATTGTGGATTCTTCCCATGTCATGGATCCTCAGCTGATCACTTGCATCTGGCCAGTAGATCAGGGAAGAAAGAGTGTGGAGGATCAAGTAGGATGTTTTTATGCATCAGACATAGAATTGGTCACTTCACTCATATTCTGCTAGTTAGATCTTTTAATTCTTCCCAGTCTCAGGAATCTTCATAAAGCCTAAAGCTTAGTAAACTGACTCCTTCCTAATCTTTAAGGTTAGACTGATGAGACTTGAAAAATACATTCTCTCATTTAATTGCCTGTTTTAAAAATCAAAAGTAGGCTATCCATTTTTGTCCTGTTTCTCTGCTATGGCAAGTTGAATTTCTTCTTCGTTTGTTGTTGTTGCTATTTATTTCTTTTAATACTCAAATAACTCCCAAATAGCTTAGCAGGACTGACAGGAATACTATAATTTGACACATTTTAAAAAAAGATAAGACTAATGGATTAAAAATAAATTATTTGCAATTTAAATTTCACAAAATTTCTTTTTGTCAAGTAAAAAGAATTTGGAATACTTGGGTTAGATCATATTTACAAAATGAATATTTTTTCCTTATAGAGCCATTTACATAAAATCACCTTGTATGTAAATCTAATTTATATGACTTTTTATTTTATGAACAATTTTGTGATTTATACCACTAGTGCACTTTTAACAATTATAATATTAGTATTCACTCATATACGTGCATTGATATGAATACACTTGCTACATTTATTTTCATACATATGTACTTTTACAGTGATTCACGGGCCATCTGTTTCATGCAATTCCCACATTATTCTGCTAGTAAGTGGAGGGCCACCAGAGCAAAAACCGTAGATATATAAAATTTTCATAATTTCTTGGCATGAATATTACTGTTACCCAGGAGTATAGTAAATTAGTCACTCTACTGCAGAAAGCCTTCTAAACTTTTTTCCTTGAAATAAAATACTTATTATTGATGCAAAAGAGGCAGGAAGCAACCAAATCTCCTATTTTGGGGCCAACTTTGTAGTTTCATAGTCTTATTTCAAGTACACCACAGAGGAAGGAAAATTGATAAATCATGAAAAAAAATTACATAGAACTATGAATCTTATGTGTCTTTTTCTTCTAAAGAATAATTCAAGTGATTTAATGTGATTATGGTTTACATAGAAAAAGAAGCAAAACAGCCCCAAAATCTGGTTAAGCATTTAGCAATAATATAAAAGGTGACCTAATTCAGAACTGTAAAATGACACCCAGTGGGATATTTATATTAATACAATGAACAAACATATGGGATTGGAAATTTTGCATTCAAATAGAAATTTTTAAATCACCCTGGAAAATAACTAAAATGATTTATTTATTTGAAGAATAAATAATGTGACTATGAAAACGAGGCTTCATTTGAATTCTGATCAAATTCTTACTTTAGGGGTCATTTTTCTTTTTGTCTTGTAAATTCAGTAATGATTATAATAATCCCTATAATGCATTAGTATGAGGACTAGATAGAAAAATATTCAAAAACCTGACTGTTAATTCTTCCTAGTTTTATGTATTTAGGTAAACATTCTACCCAAAGCAAGTTTAATACCTTTTTCATCCATGTGTAACTAGGCATAATGACAGCCTGTAAACCCACTCACCTCCAACACACAGAAATTCAAAATAAAATAAAATGTCTTCTAAATACATAGCTGAAATTCACCAAACATAGGTTTCTCTATGTGCTTGGAATAAAATGAGAACTGAACATCAGAGTGGTTAGCTCATGATCTGATGCTGTGGCTCCTATAGTCTAGGATTTATAATTCAGAATTATAAAATATCCAGGAGCATAAATTCTCATGAACAAGATTCAGATGGTGTAAGAAACAGCACATTTAGATCTCAATAGCATGAAATAATAGAAACAATTTGACAGAATATGCAGAATAAGTATTTTTTAAATGATTAAAAACACAAAAGGAAAAGTTAAAACTATACAAGAACCAAAAGACATCATAAAAAAAAATTGTCAGACTTGAATCAAATAGACACAGGTAAAATAAAATTGCTAAACTGGAAGATAGATAATTTTGTTTTAAAAAATAAAAAAAAAACTAAGAAATTGTTCCATAAGATAGAAAAGGTAGTGGTTAAGAGTTGGAAAATGTGAATGAGATTAAGAGATATGAAATATAGAATGACAAGATAGAATCTATTTGTAAGTTCCATGTGGAAAGAAAAAAAGGAGACTAGGAAGAAGGCAATATTTAAAGAGTTGATCTTTGACAGTTTTCCTAAATTAATGAAGGCTTGAATTCTCAAATTAAAGAAACATTATACCAAGCATGATAAGTAAAGGTAACTCCCCATCTAAACAAATTATTGTAGAAAACCACAAATTTAGAAAATTTTTTTAAAACAAAGAAAAAACCCTTGACTTACAAAAGAATGATAATTAGATTAAAGCAGATTCCTTCAGCAAGGATGTAATCAGAAGAAAATGGAATATCAAGTCATTGTGCTGAGTGAAAACAACTGCAAAACAAACCAACTTTTTCAAGAGAAGGGATTAAAGGTAAAGACTCTAAGGGAGTTTTGAGACAAAGATTCTGAAGGAGTTTATAATTGACAAGGTTTTTCTGAATAAAAGTCTTTTAAAATTGCATTTTAAGAAGAAAATTTAACACAGAAAGAATATATAGAATTCAAGAAGCAATGGCATAAAATGAAATTGGTCAATGGTTGAACAATTATAAATAAGATTTGGTTATATATTTTTTAAATGATTAATTTGGAAGTATAAAAAATAAGGTGACAATAAAATGGTGGATTACCTTTACATATAGGACAAATTGGAGTCAAGCTGCTTCAATGTTCCTTTATTGGCTGGGAGAAACGTTAGAATTTCTAAGAACCTCAGGCTGTGTTAAGAACAGTAGAATGTTAAATTTTAAGGCTGATCTCTTATAGAGAAATAGACTATAAGGCTTTCAAATTATAATGGGAGAAAAAAAGGAATGAAAAAACTTGATCCATGTTAAAGAAGGCAGGCAAATGGAAGAAATAAAGAAAAGAGGATTAAATAAAGTAAGATTATCTATGACTCTCTATATCTAAGAATTAAGTTCAAAATCCTCATCATGAAATAGGAAAAATACATAGATGAGACTATTTAACATTTCTTCAACATATTATCCAATGGAAAAGAACCACACTATGTTATTATATTTAAAATAATTCAGCTAAGGTTGAATTATAAACTTAGAGGAGTAGAAAACAAATTATGTTATCACTGAACAATCCAAAAATTAAAATAAATTAAATGCTCAGATTTTTAGATAATATTCTGTGGCCTCTTCTCTAACAGATAGAATATCTGGCATGATAGAACAAGCACAAAAGGTTTTTGGAATGTCCAGCTGTACTAGAACAGATGTGGTGGTGGCTGAATGAAATAGTTCCTTCTGATGTGGTTTTTTCTTCCATTTTCCACCCAAGATTGCTAAAGTGTAGAGCCATCATTTATATATTTAAAAATAAAAGAAAATTAAAAACAAAAGAAAGATATGTTCTTTTCCACAGTTGCTTCGACTCACTTAGATATCCATGTGGGACCAGCTCTAGTCAAGTAGTGACGCTTGTGTTTTGGTCCTTTCATCTTAACATCTCATACCTCATCACCGATGTGCTCATTCAGCTCCTCCCTTCAGCTGTCCAGAGTGTGACCTAACTTCGCCCTCCCAAACCAGTGCAATAAACGGCAACATTTTTCAATGGCTCTCTTATAATAAATGTACCTGTCCTGCATTCTGTTTTCTAAGAGACTCTCTTTTTTCAGCCTCCAATGCAACAGTAATAATATCGTCAGTAGTGTGAGTGGAATTGGATTTCTTTTACCCTCCTCTACTTAGGTAATATGTGAATTTTAATTCAAGACTTGTGTTGAAGGTCAAGGTAGACCTCTTACTAGCTATGAGACATGAAAAACAGCTAATCTCTTTGAGCTGCTCTCTATTTACAAAATGGGTTCTTAATTTAGAAAATGGAAAAATAACACCTGATGCTGTTCACCTCTAAGGGTTATTGTAAACAGTAAATGAGATAAAATCCATCAAAGTATTTGAAATGCATAAATCTCTAAGTTATTTTTGTTTTTAAAGTCTTATTCTAATGGTTGACCTTACTATGACTTCTTGGATCCTGAATATTTTTCAGGCATCTTCAGAGTAGTATTATTTAGTCTTTAAATAAGTAAAATAATCTAGTTACCTTCCTGGGTGACTTGAAAATTTCTATTTGTTGCAAAATTTCCAATCCCATATGTTTGTTCATTCTATTAATAGAAATATCCCGCTGGGTGTCATTTTACAATTCTGAGTTAGGTCGCCTTTCATATTATTGCTAAATGCTTACCCAGGTTTTTGGGCTGTTTTGCTTCCTTTCTCATCTAAACCATAATCACATTAAATCATTTGAATTATTCTTCAGAAGAAAAACACAAATAATCATAGTTCTGTGTAACTTTCTTTTGAAATACATAAGTAGTCATCTACATTTTCTTCAAATATTTTTAAAGTCATCTTGAAATGATTTATTCTGCATTTTGAAATTCAGTTTTCCTCCAAATAATATATATGCATGTACTCCCTGATTTCTACTCACCTACATTCAAAGATCAAAAAAAAAAAAATTAAAAAGTCATCTGGGAAAATGGGAGTTTACCCATACCCATTTATTCTGTTTGAGAACAAATAATGTAATCTTTTACAACAATGTACAGGATATCAAATCAGCCTTCAGAAATATTCTATAAACTGACTAAATACTATCACAATAGAAAATTTAAACCTCTTATTAGCTATTTTGCAAGTCCAGTAAAAGAGCCAACTACAGAGGTAAATATAAAAACATTTGGATCTAATGTAACAAATCTCCTTTTAAAAAGGAATGGATCATACTTGCTAACTATAGTATGCTATAAAGTCAATAACAGATTTCTTCATCAAAGTAGTATTCATTAACCACAAAATGTTCTCAGTGCCACTCAAAATGTGTTCAAGTAGATTCATTTGATTTAGTAAATTACTATAAAAAGAAAAAATAGATACCACGGACCAGGTCAGTCTCATAATAAGGTTACATACACAGACCAGAACATGCACACAAAAACATACAGACTCACATGCACACAATATAATTTCCCATCACTATTTATTTTTCTCAGATAAATATGCTGGTATATAAAATCTAGGTGGGTTTATATACATTAAAAATATATCCTTTAATAGGTAATAAGAAAACATGTAAACATCACCAATTGTGACGGGTAAACATAAACCAAAAGAAGGAAAAATCGAGGAATCTTGTTGGTATTACACAAGTAAATAAAAAAGCTTTCATTTGTGTATCCCATCTTAATATAAAATTCTTATACTGACCAAATGACAATGACTTCTCTGCAAATTCTAACTTTTGGCATCACGAAAATACAAAAATATGTAAGAGATGGTTCTATCCTTCAAGGAGCTTTGGACAGCAGCCATGTTTACCATAAATTAAGTATACTTGCTCTCTTATTACCTTAGTAAAAAACAAAAACAAAAATCCTGTCATAGTTATTTCTATAATGCACTTAACTGGTCTGCTGGTGGTCCTTTCCACAAAATTGTTTTTAGAATAAATATATCAAAATGTCAGAGGAAAAGCAAAATGCCTTCTTGACAGATGAAAAATCTCAACTTCGAAATGTATCTTCATTACATAGGAGACGTATCTTTCAAGGCATGTCCATGTAATCAAACACTATACTAACATTGTAGGTAAGTACCAACATCCCAGCAACTTATTTGAGGAATACTGGTGTTCAATGGAATACCAGTGGTCTCAGGTACTTAGAATTTTAAAAGCAGAAAATGAGTTGCCATTGATCCTTCAACAGAGATTTATGAAAACAATGCAGAGTGAGAGTGAAGTAGTTTTTGTTGGTTTAACCTGAGTCTGTGGTAAGTTCATCCAAGCCATGGCCTTGGCACTCACTTTGCCTGCTCCACTTTTCTGTTTGGAAACACAGCAAACATTTCTACGTCAGATTTTTCTAGTTGTTTTCTAAAAAGGTTTATGATCACAGCTGCAGTAGTTATGGGTTGGTTTATGGTACATTGGCCATAGATGGGCCCATCTGTCCAACAGAGTTTGTGTGATACCATACCTTCCACAGGCATGGGCCGCTCTTGAGGAGTGCCTATAAACCTGCTGTTAAATGGACCAGCTGTACTCATAAACCTACATTAGCGGCCTCAATCCACCCGCCTTACAAAAGTCATTGGCTATAAATCTATGTTCAGTCTATATATGCACTTTTAAGTATTTTTTTACACTTCTGAAAAGAAAATGTAAAATATATCCAAGGCTTCTGTGATCCTGACTGAAATAAGAGCTGATTTTTGGGGGGTGTATAAACAATGTCTGTAAAGGTCTCATTTTCTATTTCTTTGCAAGATGTTTGTCCTTTTTCACAGTCTTTTTCCCTCAGCTTGCAAAAAAAGGAGTAAATGATCAACTTTGCTATTTTTCTTTTTTTCCTGAAATCCTTTGATAAGAAGTTTGAGGACTTGGGCATGAGTTGTCCCATAGTCACCATGTCATTCCCTCCAGCGTGGTAGCTCACTGTGGAACCATGAGCCAGCAGGGGTAAGCCCAATGACCTACCCTGGTTCAACTGTGTTGAGAGTGTGCACCTTCAGTGTGGCTAGCCAGGGACCACACACTAGCCTGGGATAGACTTCCTCACTCTCTTCATTCTCCATCAGGAGCTGGTGGCGATTAGTTAGTTCATTTCAAGAAAGGACTCATTTGAGGAAGCTATTTGTCCATCAGAAAGAGAATCGTGATTCATTTTGTTTCTTAATCAAACGTGTTTTATAGAACATACTTCCATAAAACTTTTACTTATTTTAGCTCTTTTTATTGTATTTATTTATGATACATAACATGATGCTTTTATATACATATACATAATGAAATAATTACTAATTTGAAATATTTATTTTTAATTATACTAAATAATGTTGAAATATTTATTTTTAAAACAATTCTGTGGAAAGGATCACTAGCAGACTAGTTAAGTGCATTATGGAAATAGCTATAACAGGATTTTTCTTTTTGTTTTTCACTAAGGTAGTAAGAGAGAAGTATACTTAATTTATATAATTAAGTCAAGCAAATTAACATATCATCTCATAGTTGCATGTATGTATGCAATAAAAGTACCTAAAATCCAATCTCTTAGCAAATTTCCAGTATACAACACATTTTCAGCTATCGTCTTTATGCTTTACACTAGATTCCTAGACATGTTCATTCTGCATAATTGAAACTTTGTGCCTTTTGACCTTTTAACTCTCCATTTTCTCCAGCCCCCTGCCCCTGATAACCTTTCTACTCTCTGTTTCTATATATTTAACTTTTTATTTTCTACCAGCATTTGTCATGGCTTTATATTAGATAAAGCCTTGCATTTGAAGTCAAAAGTCTAAAGTCTAGATTCCAGGTCTACAGCTTATTAAACAAGTGTTTGGGGACATATTATCACATCTCTCTGAATTTCTCTTCCACACAATGGAGACATTTGCTGAATCTCAACTCTATGCCTTCATTTCCCAGTCTTGGCATAATATCAATTTTTCTACCTATTTCCAGAAACTGGAAATTTTTTACCCATCCCCATTTCCCGGTATAGATGTCTAGAACTAAAAATATTTTAAGTCGGGACTGTTGGAATTGCAACTGATCTAGTTTCTACTTCCCAACTTTTCCCCTTTCTAGAGTGTCTCTGAGGTCTCATAATCTAGTTATTTTCTTACTTAAATCATTTTAATTCCAATGTATGCATAAATTTGAAGCTTTTTCTTAAATGACAAGATATATCTTCCAATTTAAATGAGGTAACAATAAATATTTTGTTAAAATCAAGTTTGAAAAGAATTTCAAGTTATTTTGAGGATATGTTGACCTTCCAAATGAAGCAAATTTAAAAAGCCTTTAAAAAGTTTTCTTTACGTGAAAGTTTTCATCTTGAAATGGCTGCATCTTTGAGAAATTAAGAACAGCAGATTTTCTATCAGTTTTGCAAATATAATCAACCATAATTTATTTTACACACTATGAACGATCCTTGGATAAATATATTACACATGGTATTAGTAATGTAAGTACTATCCCTATAGGGCAATCTATTGGCAACAAAACTGGGGATAGTGGTGGAGAAAACAGGTACAATAACACTAAGGTCTCCTGGATAGCAATTAGCAATTATTCAGAAATGGGCTAGGTTTTATATCCATATATGTATCTATATCTATGTATATCTATATCTGTCTATTTATCTATCCATCCATCCAATGAATATTTTCCAGTAATAAGAAAAGAGTAATTTATATCTCCACCTCAATTCTTTGTAACAGGAAGGGAGGCAGTCAGAAATTCTCTTTCTTCTCTAGCTGGATGCAAAGTATTTCAGATGAACTAGAAAATGCCTTCGACATTATTGGTCCATTCTTTACTTTTAATTTTAGTATTTTCCATGGTTTTCAGATAATAACACTCTTACTTTCCATCTCTTCTCTCTCTCTCCCTCTCTCTCTCTCTCTCTCTCTCTCTCTCTCCCTCCCTCTCTCTCTCTCTCTCTCTTTTTCTCTCTGTCTCTATTTTGTTTCTTTCCACCCCAGTGGGGGCAAGTTCAGGCCAACTCACAGATGAAGACTGGGCCTCTGTCTCGGTAAGAAGCACATTTTCTTCTCCTTGGCCGTTAAATATTGTTGCTGCTCTGTGCTTGGTAGCCCTTTCCTCTGCTTGCTCTATATCTCTCCCTAGGTGACCTCATTTACACTCACAGCTTCTGTCACCAGCTACACTCAGATGACCCACAGATTTCTCTCTCTAGTTAAGACCTTAGTTTGAGTTACAGATGCATATATTCAGCAGTTGATGCATACGTCCACCAACCAGTCTCAAGTGTACTGCAAATTTACTATGTCAAAAAATAAACTCATGCGCTTCCCTTCCAGACTTTGTTTTTGGTCACAGTGAAGGGAACTAATATCTATCAAGTTATACAAACCAGGAACCTGAGCTCATCCTTGAAACTTATCTTTTCCGTAACAAACTCCTTACTACATTCAATCCCTCACCAAATTATGCTAATTTATCGCCTAAATAAACTCTGAAATCTATTTCTTTTCCTGAATCTTTACTACGAACTCTGTAGTCCCAGCTACCACAATCTCTTGGCTGGTCTAAAAAAAGCCTCCCCTCTGGTCTACCCTAATCCATCTTGGCCCTCTCTAATCCATCTCCACATTCTGTCATATGCTCTCCACTGCTCCCTCAGCCTCACTGCTCCCTAGTTAAAACTTTTCCCTGGCTTGCCATTGATGTCAGAAAAATGGAAAAATTATTTACAGTGACTTTTCAAACCCAGAATGGCATTGTGCTTACCTGCTCTCTCAGCTCCATCTTGCACCATGGTCCCCTTGGTATCTGAGCTCGACCCCTACTGGGTTAGTCCTGAGTATAGGTGGTGATACAAGTTGTGAGTGTAAATGAGATTATCTAAGTGATTACTCCTTCTTAATCATCGTTTTTCCTTTTGTTCCTCATCCTTTGGATCTGGAATATTGTTTATGTTTCAAATTGTGAAGTTCAAGCTTACTTACTGTTCAGACGTTAGGATCCTCAACACCTTAATAAGACCAAGTCTGTTTACTGTAAGCGCTCTAGCACCATGCATATCTTCTGTCTCATACAATTCAAATTTCAACTTTTTATCGAATTTTGTGGTATTTTTTCATCCCCTCAAGCATTTATTCTTTTTGTTACAAATAATCCAGTTACACTCTTTTAGTTATTTTTAAATGTGCAATTAATTTATTATTGACTATAGTCACCCTGTTGTGCTAGCAAATAGTAGGTCTTATTCTTTCTAACTACTTTTTTTTGGTATGTGATATTTTTATTCCTATCTTTTTGAAGAGACTTTAAATTTCATAAGGGACATTGTCCACTTTTATTCATCATATCTCCAGTGCCCAAGATAGTGTGTAGTATATTGTGAGTGGTCAGTATTTGTTGCAAAACTGACTTAACAAAGGAACATTCCTACAAAAGTAGCTCCATCTTTTCAACGTGGCCATAGCAAAAGCATTTTGTCTGCAAGAAGCAATTGTAGTTGAAGAGGGGAAGCATAGATCTTCCAGTCAAACAGATGTGGCTACAAAACCCCCTATTGTACCACTTAGAATGCTTGCTACCTAGAGTCTCTGTGAAGGTCTAATTTATTCTCATCAAAAGTGATGCTGTCCAGTCTACCATCGATGGACATTTGTGTTGGTTCCAGGTCTTTGCTATTGTAAACAGTGCTGCAGTGAAC